>JBCAUA010152345.1:0-22282 GCA_038406235.1 Peronia verruculata | reverse complement strand
GTGTGTGTGTGTGTGTGTGTGTGTGTGTGTGTGTGTGTGTGTGTGTGTGTGTGTGTGTGTGTGTGTGTGTGTTTCTGATTTCGAGTGATAAATCCCCGAGAAACAGATGCAGAGGCAGCTTAATGACTTCTTGAAGTCAGTGCGTTTATGTTTCAGTAATGGAGCATTGAAATATCTTCTCCTTCAACATTAATAACCCAGGAGAAAACGGCACCATTCTGAAGAGCAATTTTCAGTAGTTTAGGACTGTAAGCGGCTTGAACTGATGGCGGTATTACCAAGACAGCAATTTTCATACTAGAGCAAGAATGACTCTTGAAACTATCGGTCTAGTGCTGGCAATGAGAAATCCAGAGTTTTCGTGCTTCGTGAAAGATGACCAGATACTCAAATCCTCGACAAACAAAAAAGAAACTGTTTTAGATGATTATGATTCGGATGGCAACAACATCTGTCATATCTAGACTAAAGTAACAATTTAGGCTAGTAATCTGATTCCTCTGAAATTCTGAAGGAATTGGCAGCACAGAGCTGCTCTTCTAAATATGGTCAGGACAGAACATTACAAAATAATAATAATACAGGTTATAATAAAATCCAAACAAAAGAAAGAATTCAGAAGAAAGGGAAAGAAAAAAAATATCTAAAAATCGACCCACTGCCATAATAGATTCCACTGGTCATTACTGTTTGATTTTACTTGTCAGTTTTGCGTCAAGGACGTTATTGAGGACATTGTGTACAATTTTTTGATTTTCTGACATATTTAAGAACAGCGTTGTAATCGTTATCTGTCTTAACGACAGACTGAAGGAGTTACCAGCTGGCGGTCTTTCCTCTGATATTGGAGATGTTCATATCACTTGAAACGACGTGATGAAGATGTGATGGAGAACGCGAAGAACAAGACGTTGAGATGAACAAGGAAGAAGAGAGAGAGAGAGAGAAAAAAATTAAAGTGGGCTTAGGAAAAAGGAGAAGTTCTATGTTGTTGTTGTTGTTTCAAGGGAATGAAGCTGAATCAATTTTTTTTTTCTCTATATGCCGCAACATAAAAGGGCGCCGTTCTCGAAATGACAGGAACAAGAGATATCTAATATCTTGATATGCGTTCACTTTTTTTTTTTTTTTATCGACATTATCATTATTAGGTTTGTCCTTTCATGATCATCTTTTATTGCACAAAGAAGTAAATCTCTTTCTCTTTCTGTGAGTGAGTGCCTCAGTGCGTGTGTATGTCTGCATGTTACATCAGTCTCTTTGCTTTCACCCCTTCCAACCTCTATGCGTGTCTGTGTGTGTGTGTGTGCGTGTGTGTGTGTGTGTGTTTGTGCGTGTCTGTGTGTGTGTGTGTGTCTCTGTGTGTGTGTGTGTTATAGCCTATGTCGCAAAGAGAAAAATCCCCACTTCCTCCCCCCTCACTCTCTTTGTTTAATTTCACGAGGAAATAAATCTTTCTCTTTAACATTTCCTTTCTTTCTGCATTTCTTTTTCTGGCATATCTGTGAGGCTCTCTGCTCCCATTTATCGGTACAAAGAACAGTTCGCACTGCTTAAGTATTCAGTCTCATTACCATAAACAGCGACTCCTGGCCTCTCAGATCGGTGTCTTGTTGCCCCAATTTCTTACAACGATTGTGCTGATTATCTAAAAACATGCATAAAACGCTTCCTGTTCTGGCAGTTACCGCAGGAACATCAGGAAATTAACATCAGCACTCTATTTATCTCGATTTCGACACAAACCACATTTATTGCCTGCCTGTTCTTATGTTTCTGCTCTCTTCCCCTTTTCTCTCGCATTTCGTAATCACGTTTTTTGTTGGTTTTTCTTTAAGTTCTCCTTCACCCCATATAGTTGCGTCCGCCAAGTCTCAAGTTTCCCTCGTGTTCAAAAACTGGGGAAAACTGCGGCGGAGGCAGGAAAATTTGAAACTCTTGATTTCATCTGGAGATTCCGCGCGCTAGGAGATTGGGGGAAATAATGTATTCCTGGAGTCAAGGCCGAAAAAGAGCGTTGATTGTCGCCATCCGTGAGGTTTATTCTTGTCGTAAAATCTCGAATCTGATAAAGATTAGCAACCTTCGGGGAAATAAATGCACAGGTAGTATGACGATTCTGTGAGACATACAATTCTCTGGTTGTCGACTATTTCTCTGGGGACAAGAAAATGGTGCAGTCTTAAATCTAAATTGGACTCATTGTAGGATTGGTCCTTTCCCTGGTGGTCTCTGATTTCCCAGTACATGTATATAGGTCGAAATGGAGTTAGTCTCTCTGTTGGATATCTGACTTTTTTTTCTGCCCATGATCATTTTAGTATGGCTGCTCTATTGAGCAACCAATTCTGTTTAAGAAACGAATTGATGTCTTTCACCTTGGACAGGGATAACAAGTCATACTTTGTTTGTAATTTCTAATTTCTGCAATCAATGATTATTCATATACTCCTATTTGAAAGCTTTAAATTTTCAAAATGTTATTTCCAGTTGTTGTTATTGCTTTTTAGTCGCGTTCATTTACATATATCATTCTGTTTGGTCATTCACATTCGACGTCCACCAGACTGGTGTGATCCTTTAGAAACATTAACTGTGCTCATAAACATGACATGTATTTTGTCTGTTGTTCATAATTGTGTCCCAACGGTTAATCAAAAAGATAATAGACGGGCGCGCTCTCTTTATAATATGTATGGAGGGTCAAAATCTATGTCTCTGTGGCATCCGAATGGAGAATTAAGCCATCGGTTTGCCGCTGATTTGCAGAAAGCTTGAATTAGACTGTTATAAACTATAATGTCAAGATTCTCATGTAGATCTTGCTGTCCAAATTGCCGGGGACCTTCAAGCAGACTCCCTTAACTCAGAACGTACGAAAACAGGCACATCATTATGCACTTGCATCAGTCTGAAGAAGGCCGCAAGCCCATCCAGATTGTCCGGCTTCTACTCCGGGCGTGCTAAGGACTGTCAATGAAGGTTCAAGTGTTGGAGCAAAGGATGTCATCATCGTCAGCAATGTGCGGGTCAGTGCGTACTGAGATAGATTGGCCGCCAACTTCATCAGGGTTCTTTAGCTTTCTTTTTTCCCCCTATTCTGTTTCAGCCATGCGCTGAGAGATAGAACCTTATCTGTTCGAAGTTGGTGAAAGATCAAGGGGTGAATTATCGTCTGAATCTGGAGTTTCTCCTTAGGGAAATTGTTCCGAAATTTCACCAAAAGGTTGTTTATAACAACCGGACCTGTAGAGTTTGGCACCCAGGGAATGAGTGCCCGCCAGAGAATGGAGAGCCACAACAGAAAACGGAAAGCCAAAGAGGGAAAGTGAGGAGGATGTATTACTATGAACTACGAAGTTCAATAGATTATATCTTGTTGTTAACCCAGCAGACTACCGAATAGTGTGAAAAGAAGGGATTTTCTAGCTTATGGCATCTGTTTTCTTTTCTTCTCATTTGTATCCTAAACCTCATGAAATACCAATGTGGTAGCAAATCCCTAATTAGGCCCTGTGAGACCCAACTCAAGTGTCCCTCGGCATTTCAGATCTCTCATAATTCCAGTGTTCCCCGACGGCTAGAAAAGCAACAGTTTTAGTCAAGATACCAAGTGATGGAAATAGAGATTCTAACGCTAGGATGGAATTTGGGAGAGTGCCAGAGCGTATTAAAATAGTCCACGCTGACTAAACAAAGCCAGCAAGGAGGTAATTATACTCCAGCCTGAGAGAAAGTGAGCGAGCTTCACATTACCAAGTAATGACCCATTCTGGCTGGCCAAAATACAAGTCCTGTGGGATCTTAAATGGCACCGCTCAATCATTCTGCCTCTCTTAAGGACAAAAGAAAAGAGAACTTAATGTAACAAAAATATTATGGGCTATGCATAATTATAAGTGCTGTTCTAATTTTGACTTTCAAAATTGCTGGTTCTTATTACGGATGAGTTCATTTGATATGAATATATCTATGATGGGTTCAAAATGTGGAAAATAATGTGTGGTGATCCAAAATGTAGAAAAGATAAATTTACAGATATTCTCTCTGCATATTCTCTCTCTCTCTCTCCTTTTTATTATTATTATTTTTTTAATCATTAATTGCCATCTCTTCTGCCTCTCTCAATGATCATAGATTATCTATGCACGGGCTTTTATATTTTCTTCCAATGAGCCCCAGCCGGGGCCCGCGGTATAAAAGTAGATTCTTTGCTCTCACCTGCAGGCGGTGAAAACCCGTCATAGGTGGGATGTCTCCCATGGAATGCCACTCTCGACATTCTAGGGATGACATCTCTACTCTCCCTCCTTGCTCCTATCCTCTGTCTCGTTCGTCCCTGGCTTTTTCTTGGCTTGTTAATGTATCTTCTCGTGTTTGGTACAATTTAGTCGTGATCATCCTGGTGAGCCGTTAAACTCTAACACAAACAAACATCTTTTACTGACATACACAGGAGTATGCAGAGACAATAGTCACACCTTATTTAACCACAAGGGAACCTGTAGATAGTGTTGTTTATTAATCAGGCAATTCAAATCCTGCGGTCTTGAGATTCCTCCTACGAAATATCCATCTAAAACAAAAGTCTTGTCAATTGCCAGTCAATACCGAAGATGATCCCGCCGGTGGAACTGCTAGGAATGAAAGGGAGAGGAGATTCCAGATGAGCGCACTTGAACCCGATCATCTATTAACCGCTCATTCGGAAGATTGAACTTACATTAAAAATGGATTCGGAACCTCGTTATCCACTCGTCCGTAGAGTTCGCGTTATCTCTGGATAATTTGATTTCCTATTTTTTATTTTGTTTGTTAATTTTTTTTTTTTTTTTCGTTGTATATTTGGCCTTAATGGTTTCAAAATCGCGACAGACAATAGCCTGTAGGGTAAAACATTTCTGGCTATCGGGTGGTTTCTTATTTTGGGCACCTCTAAGTAGCATCTTTGCCACGGAAATCCGAGGAAAAAAACAACTGATGGGCGCCCTTTTCTAGAGGCTGGAGATGCCGCTCCTAGTGTGGACTCTTTCCCTTAATCATCGGGTCCGCAGGGCTTGCTATACCAGGGATAAATTGTACCCGTGGCTCACGCGAAAATCTCGTGCGTAAGGAAGAGCTAATGAGCAGCCAGAAGCCATCCTGCCACCGTGCCAAGATGTAAGGGGACACGACCCCTGCGGGCACTCGCGTTTAGTAGTTTGGTTCCTGTTTGGGCTGTTTAATGATCGTTATTAAAGACCGCGTTTAATTTTAAGGAGCATCTTGTAAACATGGGCTACACTGGACTCATTGCCAAGGAACTACTCGAACACAAGGCCTCTATCTGTTGATATCGAGAATGTTTTGTATTTAGATCAATGTTGTAAACATTTTTACAGATTGTCCTTCAACGGAAAGATATTTTATTGCTTTAAATTTCAGAACTGCAGTTAATTTTTTAGTGCTACCTGGCGGATAGCCGCGTCTCCGAACCTTTTGCTAGCAAATCAATGAGAGATCTTCGTTGATGTCGGTGATGTGTTGGATCTTAGATCACGTCGAGTAAATATTTTAAAGATCCTGGTCGGATTTACATGTGCGTCAACGATGACTGAAATAGCCCAATTCTTAGGACTGGGTCTTGAAACAGTGATTGATTTTAAGTCTTGAAAACATGGACAATCGTTGACATGTTTCACAGGTACTAAAACAAACATATAACACGAAGCGACAAGAAGGGGATATAGAAGATGTTTGATACAAGACCATTTCAAAATGATCTTTACCTTTTGATTGTTCATCTAAATTTATTTTCTTCCAACATTGGCAAAAATTGTTCTTGTCGAGTCTAATTCTATACAAGATTCTTATACATCCAATCTCATAAGTTATCTTACTGAGTTGCTCAGCCCTAAATGCTTACTTATTGACCTTCTCAAGTCATCTTAAATAATACTTTAGATCTTCCAATCTGTTGTCTAAATTGTTGCAAGATCACTTCACCTTTGCCACAGTTTATTTCGATTAATGTCAGTGTATCATCAACTGTTATTCTTCGTTTTCGTGTACCCTTAAACCTCTCGCATTAAACTGAAAGAAACGACAAGTCTCACGAAGACGATTTCCTTAGTATGATTAAACTCGTTTACCTCTATGAAGCATCATCCATCTTGTCGACGTAAGAGATTTGCTAAACGAAATGTGGTTTCACTGAGTATTTTTTGTTCGAATTTTTACTCTATAATATCTGGCATTTTAATCGTGGGCCTTATATTCCAGAGAAGATTTGGCATTAACTTTGGGAAATGGCTGGTTATATTTATTTTTATTATATTATTGTTGTTGTTGTTGTTGTTGTTGTTGTTGTTGTTGTTGTTGTTGTTGTTGTTGTTGTTGTGCTGTCTGAATCAGTCTGGAAATTGGAACACTTTTAAGGAAATTTTCTTAAAACGCAGCAAAAATACTAAGGAAACATTATGCAATAGTTCAAAATACTCTGTTATAATTGGACATTAAAATATTCTCTCCTCAATTCAAAAAAAGATGCCAAGAGATGCCAGATGAATAATGTAATTTTATGGACAGTAATCTTAACGTGACGAACTGGATTAGATTGTACTTTTTCTTAATTGTACTTTTTATTATTATTATTATTTTTAATCACAAGTTTTATTTTTTTTATAATATTGTTGTTGTTATCTTTTTTTTTTTTTTTTTGTCTATTGCTCCTGTCTCTTCCACAAGGAACCAAGGCTGATAAATTATTCAAGAAGTCAGGATTTAAGTTGGTAAATCGCCTGACTTCAATCTTGAAGAGGAGCATTGCCTTTCCGTGACAGGCCGCTTCGTTCGTTAAATATAGTCCCAGGCTGGGCACTTGATTTTTTTTTTCTCTCTCCTCTCTGTTTTAATGAGTCAATGATTCTGGCAGTGCCAAGAAGATGTCTGTGGTTTACTGTGGGATAGGATAACTCGTCACGTGAGCTTGCAGTCTTGAATGGAAGGATGAAAAGAGACGAGGGTTAAGAAAAATGAATACAGAAAAGCAGAGTTAAGTGAAAAAAAAACCGAGTTTAACGTTGAAAAAATAAACAGACACCTTTCAATAAAACTGCATTCCTAAAGCTGACTGAAATCGATAGCTAAACACAGTCAGCCAAAAACCATGAAATTTTGAATGGAACTGTACCAGTGTAAAATTGCAGTGAAGTCTTGGTGAGGTAGATGAAATTAAGATGATGTAAGATGGTGTTTAGTATCTGCTGTAACTAAAATCTTCATCACCTTTAAGTTTTATATTAACGATTCCTTACATCCTAATGGCCGTTTATTACATATGTATTATTTACTTTTACATCTTTATAACATATTAATTATTTATTTCTGTTATTTATTTATTATCTATTTATTCATTTATTTACTATTTATTTATTTGTAAAGATATTTGTTTATATTATGACACCGTGAAGCAGGAGGACTAAGCCAAACAAATCTGACGACTTGTACAAAAATGTACGTCAAAATGTGTACATCATAATAACCTTATCTGTGTTGCTTTGGTGGTAAGTGTTGGTTGGTTCCTCTGTCCATGGCTTTGTAATTTGGGGATTTATCTGAACAATCTCGGCTTTAGACTGTTTAATCAGTTCTATTATTTATTTTTCTTTTCTAAAAAAAAAAACCCAAACATTTCAGACATTTCTCGAAATGTTCTTTTCAAAATCCAGACCCACCTAACGACTGTTAAGCGGATATTTTGATGTCGGCTTTGCCATCTCATTGTCAGGGACACAATGGCCCAGCAGTGGCCTCCATACTCACCAACTTGTCCGCACGCACTGCCAGCACTCCGCAAAAACATTGGTGATTATCTCGAGAGGACAAAGTGCGTCTCAACGACGCCAGTTATACGTTGCTTTTTTTTTTTCTGTTCGTTTAAAAAAAAAAAAAGATTAGTATTAAAATACCTAATTTAGAGACAATAATGAAAAATCTCGGGCGTTATTGTCAAGCCTCTTCAATGAATTGAATCTCAGAGATGGAGATTTAGATGGACATAAATGTAATTGGTTCTTTCTGTCCGAGTCCAAGATGAAATATTCAGGTTTTAACATTCGGGGAAATGCTTGCATTGTTAAAAAGCCTTTTTTTTTTTTTTTTGTGATGGTTTTTCATAAAAAAATATAACAAAACAAAACAAATACGAGAGATATGAATACGTCAATCTGTTCCGTGTCACCATAATCTGGAACCCATTCTCTCAGTATACATTTAAAAAAAACAATTTCCCTTCAACTTATGGTGAGTATGGCT
Organism: Peronia verruculata; assembly: GCA_038406235.1. NCBI lineage: Eukaryota > Metazoa > Mollusca > Gastropoda > Systellommatophora > Onchidiidae > Peronia > Peronia verruculata. The sequence continues at coordinate 13,987 of JBCAUA010152345.1, read as the reverse complement.
TAGTTCCTTTATCTAACTGTTGGACACATCCATGTCTGTAGTTTTAGGAACGCTGTTTCTCTCAAAATATTTACTTACTTTTTAGTTTTTTCATTGGCCACAGACGTCATCCCAAATGAGTCGGAGGTAGCGCTTAGAGATTTCGAACTACGGACTTTTTTAAAACTATTTTCCGACGAAAAAAAAATTCATAAAATGAGAATTTAACCTTGTTTAACCTGAACAAAAAATCTTTTTTCAAAATTGGTATCCGGAAAGTAGTTAAAAACGACCAAAGCCTGAAATCGTCTGTCGGACATCCAACTCATTTGCCCTTGACTCAAGATATATTTTGTCTCATTCATTCGTTTTATTTCTTTCATTTTATTTATATCGAACGATATTGTATTTACTTGAACAACCCCCCCTCCCACACACACACACATACAAATGACAGAAGAGAGAAAAAGCGTTGACAAGACGGTAATGATAAAAAAAAAATGGGTCTAAATTTCTCAGATGACTTTAATATTGGTTTATAATAACACTGTTTCCATTCAAAAAGAAAGAGGCACTTGAAACTTTTAACGATCTTGACTGTTGTTTGCTCCTCCCTCGGTCCTGTTTTGTATCTTTATCTTTCTGACTAAAAGTTAATTAGACTTAAATTTTCACCTCCTCCTTCTTCACTAAGCTCTTGTTTACTTAACTGACTCTCAGCAGTGGATAATGGTGGACATCCTGCCCTGTACGAGGGCCGTGCATATAAAACAGTTTTCGAAAAATTATGCTCTTTCTTGTCTTCAATTCACTCGGTCACTCATTCACTGATCCATTAATTCACTCACTACCTCGTTCAAACACCCATTCACTCGCTTTAGTTTAGAATACTTTCCTGACCATCACTCTATTGATTCTGCTTCCTTCGCTAATCATTCTCTTTTCTTTTTCCCCGGTGTCCTCTCCGCGCTTCCTCTCATTTTCTTGCCACCCTTCTTGAACACACACTATCACTTTCAATTTTTCTGTCCACCACAAACACCTGCACTTGTCCTGTACACCGCTCCTTCCCTTCTCCAAACACATGCAAACAGCCCAAACAATGAAGACTTATGAAGTAGTGAGCATACACTGACCTCCTTGACCTTTGGCGAACACAAAGACTCCGATAGCCCCGAGTCCGATCTAGGCTTCTGGGCGTCCACTAAGGCCTTCATTGTCCGGCCATCAGTGCATTTAAAATGTGGCTGTCCAGTCCTGGCAGGACAGTAAACACGGGCAGCGGCCTTTCTGAGGCCTCCCTGATGTTGTCAAGACAAGATGTCTCGGTCTCAGCCTCGTCAAACAGCTGGTGAGAATTGGTCTCGTGGTCAGAGCAAGGAGCGAACTCCAATGTGAACTCTTCTTAGGAGAGACAAAATAGCTATTGAAGTTAAATGGACTTCGACAATAGGCTGTCCAAAACGGCCGAGGTGTCATTGATGAACTTAATTAAGCTTAATGATCTGTGGCAAATTATATATGTATCACAGAAAGTAACCTTAGATTTTGAACATCTTGGTTTGATATAATTTAGTGCTCACTTCTATGTATTAAACATAAAGAGGCACAATAAACTCATCCCGACTTTTTGGCTTTGACGGTATAGAACAATAACGTAGTAAATGTAATATTTACTTTAACTTCATAAGTATGATGACAGTATTGAAAGTAAATGTAAAAACTGAGGTGGTGTAAAAGTGTAAACGCGCTGATGTGCAGTTACATTGCGAAAACAGGTTTGAATTATAGTAGCCAAACCAAATGAATTGTGTTGATCACCGCATACAAGACTAATTAGGATTTAAGCTTGGATTGTAATATGTTTTGTGTATTTGTGATGGCGTCTTAATGACATGTCTAACAGCCGTTTACAGTGACACAGTTCATAGTGACAATAACAACAGCAACAACAAAAACTACTAAATTAGCAGATGAATGTAAGAAACTCGGAAGAAATCAAGTGCAGAGTAGAGCCTTGTAATAATTGTGAATGACATGTTAAAAGCTTGCTTCATCAATATATCACGCTCCATTTTCAAACCATAACAAGCGCAACAGTCTGATCCAATAGTATTTCAACAAGCTTATCTCTATTAGCATTCTCTTCTTTTCCCGATAGGGAATTCACTGGACGCATCTGCAAACAGCATAAACTAGCGTGCGTCCAAGGTTCCTTAGATCTCAGAATCCGTCAATGATGATCTGCCTAGCATCCTTCTGTCTAATCATATCGATTTTTTGTTCTACACTCAAAACATTTGCCAAGTCTGAGAAACTGAAGGGAGGACACAGAAGAGGAAGAATAATTAAATCGAGGAAAAAATGACCCTCTTGATGACAATGCTAACGAGGGCCTACAGCCTCGTCACAAGGCGGAGCCGGATTGAGGTCGGGTGGAGAACTCTTTACAAACAAGGCCTGGGCGGCTTCCTGAATGGACGGTGCTTTGGTGAGCGCTTGGGCTACTCACTCACGGCAAGCCTTGACAATGGCCTGGTGAATACTTCAAAAGATCCTGATAGCGGGGGCGGCTGGTAATATCGGGAATATGCTCGGACTATTCACCAGAAATGTTGTTATTACTCGATGCCAGTCTAAGTACGGTAAACTTCGAATAGACAAGGCTTTAGTATTATTATTATTATTATTTGTTCCTAGCATAGTTTCACATACAACATCCTGTAGTATCGTCGGTAACGTCGTGAAAATATTCTTACTGCATCAGGGATTTACTATATTATGAATCATACTCTTTCTGTCGGCTCTTGTCCATTTTTTGTTTTCACTTTCCTTCTGTTTATTCTCTGTTTCTCTCTCGTTTCTTTCTCTTTCTTCTCTTAACTCCACCAGTCTATCTTTCTCTTCTCTCTCATCCCCCCCCCCCCCCTCCACTCTCTTTCTCTCTCTTTCCCGTCAATCATAATCTCTGTAATTATTTGATGAAATGATCTGACAAATACAAACTGAAACTACATAATGTTCTTTGTAATATGAAAACGGTATAAATAACACAATACGATTGTTTAATCATTAAGAGTTTTATTAGGCGATTTATGAACAGCCCTTGTTAGCAAAGGCTCGTTAAAATCTTTCTTTTCTGTATCATGCACGAAGTATAGAATGTGTACAGTATTATGCCTGGACTCGGGTAGGGCCATGTCCGGCCCAGTTCGGCCCAGCAGGAAAGAACAATGAAGAGAGCGATTAGTGTCTGTCCACTAGCCATGTCCTGATCGGAACCTGTGGGCCATTAACATAGAATCCATAGCAAAAGCCTGAAACAAAGGAACTCACTGGAGTTCTTCCACAGTCTCCAAACACACAGCTTCGGGGCAAGAGGAGGAGAGAAAAAAAAATCTATTCCAAGAAGAATGGAATGGAATTTAAGAATGAAAATGTTCAATACCTGCATGCATCAAGAAAATGTTTCTGCATTATAAAGGGTTCATTTCTGTCCTCTCTGCAAGAGCAGCCCAGAGACCCGTGGGACATTGTTTGCATGCGGACAAAGGAAACTTAAACAACACAAGCAGTTTTTACTGAGCCCCGCACGTTTACAGACAGGTCCTACTATTCTTCGGCCGTACATAAAATCGCAGCGCTTTGAATCTACCAGCGCTACAGATTTTTTTCTCCCCCAAATGCAGGCATGCACGGGATGTAAGACAAGTTAAAATGCATCTGAAATAGCCTCAGTATTCGACCTGTTATTGAATTATTGGTGAAAGCTGTCGGTGAAAAGCTCCCGTGATATGTTTAGCATGTCCCAGAGCGTATTGTATAGTCCGCCGTGCTGAACTATTGTCCACCTCAGCAACTAGACAATGTAAGACATCAGTGAGGGAAAGGTCCTAGATAGGACGGAGCAGAGTCGCTATAGAATGGTCAGAAATTATGAAGCAAGGGATAGACAGTGCTGCGGTATTAAATTTCTGAAAGACAGCAGATTGAACTACTTGTAATGCTATAGAGATAAATAATTACTACTTTATATGCAGGGTAAACATGTGCTTTTGGGGTCCTAGGAATCAGATACAGACTGACTGACAATACTGAGTAAATTTATAGGCCGAAGGTAAACATTTCAACCGCAGAACACGGCTCTGAATACGTCCTACATAAAGCATGAGATTTCTTCCAGTATTCAGATAGGAATAGCGAAGTTGTGGTATAATGATGGGGACATGGGGCTCACCGAGAACGGGCACCATACATTTGATTTCGGCATCAGGGTCTCTTGATTGAGATGGATGGCGGAGGCGTTATTATGATGGACGCCCGTGAGTCACGGGATGAGTGATACGTATGTCTCGACCCTACGTCCAAACCATAAAGAAACAATCACTGGAATCTCCGGATAACAGCGAAAGCTGCCAAGATCGATTTAGATGGCAATCATGATGTTTATAAAGTGAATTATGATATCATTCATTAGACAAAATTCAATTGGCCTCTCGTGAAATCAGTTTCACTTAAGTGTGGGGGAAAGTTCTTTGACAATTATTGTTTGTGTGCGTGTGTGATTGTGTGTTGGTAGATGAGTCGGACTGTGGGTGTGTGTATGTATTTTCTCGGCAGCAGCCTGCAATGTTTTTAAAATTCTCAAAACGGCTGTGTAGCTATTATTTCTTTCTTATATAATCATTGTTTATCGTGCTCTTTTCTCCGTTCTACATACTTCTGAGTGTCTTGAGAGTCTCAAAAGAAATCAGCAGATCAGGCTCCCAAAGAAAGCAGCTGATCTTTCTTGCAAACATCTGGATCTCAGATGACCTTTCTTTGTTGTATTAATGCCCACATTTTTCACAGTTGAGGCATGGATAATCTCCAACTCTGAGAACGTTTTGGCAAGACTCATCCACTAGTCTTTGGCAGATCATTGTCACATCTGTATTCATTGTCCCTGCATCTGCATAACTGGCTTACAAATCCATTATAACCATTTGCCTGTATAATTGTATGCAAACCGGGCTCAGAAATGGCTGAAATCATCTGATCAAGTCATATGGAAATCCCTGAGCTCCCCGGCGCAGACACGCCGGCACAGGTCAGAGATCCGATTACGCCAGAATGGAGGCGCCCAGAATCTAATGATCTTCAGCTCAAATCCTCCTAAATGCAAAAAAACTGCACAGGCAGATATTAATGGACGGCCACCACGTTCTCCATAAGCCAAATTTCTTCACCTTCTTTTGTAATTTTTCTTCTTCACTGTCGATTCGAAACATTCCCACAACCATCTGGTTGCAGACACGACTACTTTTTACATAATCATTTAGTAACTTTGCTCCTAAGTCTACATTGATTTTGTCGTGTTTGAGAGCAATGGTGGTGGAGTTGAGGCCCTGAAGGCACCAATAAAGCTAGACAATTTAACTTTCAAATTTGAATTGCTTGCCAAAAATTAATGGGAGACAGCGAATCGAAAAACTGAGGATATGTTGCCATGTTTGTGGTGCCTTATTGGATTTTAATCCTAGGGTTAAAAATAAGCCTTACAACGTGAAGAACATAACGCCACTATTCCAAGACTTTGTTCAGACTTGATGCAAAAGTCCTTTCCACATTCTTTACAACAACAAACAAAAGATCTACTGGTCGGTTCTTATCATAATAAATTAATACCCTTTGTTCCACAGAGAAAATTATTAAAACAATTATAAAAACTAAAATAGCTTTTGTCTCATCTTCTGACAGAACAGGCTAATTTGTCTCAGTAATTCTAAATTGCAGTGTTCACACTGTACACAAAAGCTTTGTTCAAGTTCCAGCAAATCTGTCAACATTTAGAGGAATCACTTGCCAACGGGATTTCAAAAATACCATTTGACAAAACGGCCTTAATTTTAAGCTTCCAAAACGGCATTTCATATTTTATAAATTTCAATGTACTGCCATAAAGTTAACAGAAAGCTTAGTAACATCCTAGAAGTGCTCAAAATGTCTGTGTTTCAGCATCCTCGGCTGGACTTGAAATTTCCGCGAATAAAAATTGCTTGGATGTAAAAATTTCACGTTTACATCATTAATTATCTTATACAAACTTCATTCATGTTGTGAGCTCCATCCCCCACCCCCCTCCCACCAGAATCTCCCTTCCTTTCCCCGTGCACAGAAATGTAGATTTACCTCGGGGAGGGGGCGGGGAGGGGGGGAGAGGAGGGCGTTGACATCAAACACATCAATGGTATATTTAAAATACACCACTAGATGAGTATCGCAAAGAGCACACAATCTATAATTTGGTACTGTGAAGCTAAAAATGATTTCAAGATCCGCGCTGCAATTGAGGTAAACATTTAAACCTGGTCAGGATTCATCAATATACTAAAACAAGACGTTTTCCATGGGGTTTTTAATTTGTAGCATTCTGAACGCCTCCAAGCATCATTCTCTTCTTAACATTTCTGGTCACGCGTGCGGCAGTTTTGGTTCGAAGGATCTGTCATTATGTGAGCAGTGAGTGATGATAGGAATGCCAACTCTAGAATGAACTTGGGATTAACAACGTTGAGAAGAGTTAAAAACCTGAGACTGTCAATTTTTTGTTGTATACTTCAGCTCATCTTTACTTTATTTAATCCTAATCTTGGCTATGCATTTCTACGGGTAGAAATTATTATTTCCAGCATTGGTGCGATGGTTTAATTTTCCATCTTCTTGTCCTCTTTTGAGTTATATAATGATTATATGAACTATAAATTACAATCACTAAAACTGGGTAACATAGCCTTATAGATTTGGCCAGTTTTGACTGCCATTAACTTTGTAATAAACCAATGCCATTTATTTTTAAGGTTAGCATCGTCCTTTAGCAAGTATCGAAATAAACAACGAAAAAAAAAAAATGTCAGGAAATTTTGTCCAAGCATTAAAATGTAAACGCAACAGTTTGTTAAACATAGGTTTCCCTGAAAATAATGTACTTCTGCAACACATAAATGTTCATATTGTAAAGCCAAAGATGGGCTCACTCAGACACCCCGTCCCCCTCTTCTGTCTGTTTAAGTGCACTTTTTATTTGTCTTGTTCTGCATTTAGAATGCCCATTTATGACCACTGTGCAATAAAGTAAGTGATGGCCTTTTGAGATCAAATGCCTATATATTTTTTTTTGGGGGGGGGGGGGGGTACTGAACTGAATGACTGTCTGGTATATTCAACCTTTTCTTGTCTGGAAATTATTCGCCTTTTGCCGCACAGTGCATAATAACTAGCTTCGTTTGACCAGTCTTGGCTAATGCAAATAAATAGAGCATTTAGATCTTAAACTGCCAAGAACGAACGTCTGTCGCGGCCTCTATTCGTGATCGAAATACTGAATTGCTCCTCTTGGACGTTTAGAAAACGCTTTATGGTATATAAGTAATACGCTTTTAAGGCATTTCCTCATTTACTCATCCTACCCCACCACTTTTTACCCCCCCCCCCACCCCCCACCCATCACTGATCCTCTTTTCCAACCTCTCTGCACATATAAAACATGTAAAAAGTAAGAAGTAAAAGTACCATCCCTTGATCCCCAAGAGGGGAAAATGGCTTGGCAATTTCAGAACGCGTCGCCGCAGTGCAGCGCCACAATACTTCCCCCGATATACATCAGGTACCCGTTTTACAGATGGGTGGGCTGAGGAAAATTGTGTGTTAAGTATCTTTCCTAAGAATACAACATGCAATCGTTGCAATTCGAACCACCAATCTCTGCTTCCAAAGGCCGCAGCACAAATCACTGAGCTAACACGCCACACGCACTTTTTTTTTTTTTAATGCAATCTCCATCTGAAGGGCAATAGTCACCCCAGAAAAAGCCATCAGTTTTACTTGTTGAGGTGTATTTTGTTTTATGTTAATTTTTTCTGTTTTTACATTTCGGCATATTATTCATTCGGAAAAAAATGTATGTCTGATATTTGGTGTTTTTCATCAAGTGCCATGTTTAAGCTATTGCAGAAAATAAAAAACATATTTTTCGCGGGACGTCAAATCGATCAATGGTTTTCATTTGTCCTGGCTTTTGTTTCCAAAACGAAACCACTCAAGATTTGAGTACAAGCCACCTTAAGGTTGCTTCCATTGTCTCTAAGTGGACCTGTTTGCAATCTGAATGAATGTTGTACACGCACATGCATTACATTTTTCTTCAAGCGCAAAAACATTCTTGATTTTATAACAATTCGTGCCAAACACAAGTAAGATAATATACTGTTCGTTTACAAAAGGTCCTATTCCCTGTTTATTAAAAACAGCTGTTTGAGCCTTGATGTGAGTTGAGGAACCAGAGTGATGCAAAAAACCTTTGAGTCTTGATGTAAGTTTGAGAAACTAGAGTGATGCAAAAAACGTTTGAAACTTGATGTAAGTTTGAGGAATTCGAGTGGTGCAAAAGCGGTTTGAGTCTTGATGTAAGTTTGAGGAATTCGAGTGTGCAAAAGCTGTTTGAGTCTTGATGTAAGTTTGAGGAATTCGAGTGGTGCAAAAGCTGTTTGAGTCTTGATGTAAGTTCGAGGAACTAGAGTGGTGCAAAACCTGTTTGAGTCTTGATGTAAGTTTGAGGAATTCAAGTGGTGCAAAAGCTGTTTGAGTCTTGGTGTAAATTTGATGAACTAGGGTGGTGCAAAAAACGTTTGAAACTTGATGTAAGTTCGAGGAACTAGAGTGGTGCAAAACCTGTTTGAGTCTTGATGTATGTTCGGGGATTTAGAGTGGTGCAGCACTCTTTGTATCAGAGAAAACGCACAGATTGGATGAAGATAGACAACGGTGATAACGGCTTGTCCTGCTTTCCTATAATATTGTGAGCTCAGATTTCTCTCTGCAAAGACAAACAGCAAGTGACGAAATACTAGCCCAGCCCCACTGAGGGTACGAGATAAAAATAACGGGTCTTCGCTGACAGTTTGATCACGGTGCCAGGCTGGAGGGAAGACAGTTGGCGGATAGGAAGCTGTCAAAGACCATTTCACACGTCTCTGTTTGTCACTGACGTGAAGATAATAATATCTTGGCCGAAAAAAGGAGCGTGACATCGCACACATGCGTTCTGCCCCGTCCCTTACCCTCTCAGACACCGCCTTCACAGATGGGGAACATATGGTATTATTCTGTGGCAAAAAAAAAAAAAAATCTTTATAACAAAAATTAAGAAATCGAAGGGTTTGGCTCTAGAGATGAAAATGATGGTGAGAAGAAAAAAAATGAGTGAAATATCCTTCCTTCATCTTTTATCTCTCTTTCTTTTTCCTTTTATCGGACACTCTTATCGGACCCCAGTGACAGGCCCAATGTCCAGGAAATGATCCCTGTCCACATCTCTCTCCCCCTCCCCCCGCCCCCGCCCACATATCCAGGAGATGACCCCCCCCTCCCTTTCCCCCTTTCTCTTTCCCATATACACAGGCCAACCCATTATACACACGGCAAGCTTCAGCAAACATATGAACACCCATATTCGAACACACACACACACAACACACACACACACACACACTCACACACACACACACGCACATACATACACACACACACACACACACACACACACATATACTTACACACACAACCGTCTCACACTCACCTCCGGAATGGCATGACAGCGATTGACTGGAGCATCTGTTCCTGTATCAATCTTGCTGGATTTCCAAGGCAAATGCCGCCCTCTTGCATGATAGATAGAGCTCTAAGCTCTGCTAGGAATGATGGAGGAGGTTGGCTTATCGCTCTCCGTCATCATGTCAGTATCGGCCGCTAATCCCAATTTACCAAATAGGGACATTTCTCATCGAGGACATTTTGCTTAACACAGAACACAAGATTATTGCAGAATTGACAGGGAAGCAAAGACTATCAATATCTAGTAAAAATAAAAAGTTTAAAAATATATTTCTATCTCTGTATGTCTGTCTGTCTGTCTGACTGTCTGTCTGTCTGTCTGTCTGTCTATCTGTCTGTCTGTCTGTCTGACTGTCTGTCTGTGTAACCGCCGGTCTGCCTTTCTGATTCCTATTTACTGAATCTTTGAAAACTGATTGAGCTTGACAGTTTTATGCTCAGAAGTGCGAAGGATTTTGATCACTATTCTACTTTCTACATTGGTTTAAATAATTCAAATGAAATCCATTTCGCCCATTTATAATTTACAATGGCAATCTCAGGAAGCAGACTCTTGGGGAATCATTTTTAAAAAAGCAAAAGTGATACATGGAATAGGAGTAGCATTGATGGCAATAGAAAATAGCGTTTGAGCAGAGTGAAAAAGTGGGAGTGATATAAACTTACATGAGGGGGTAAAGAGAAAAAATGGAGTCAGAGAGAGAGAGAGAGAGAGAGAGAGAGAGAAAGAGAGAGAGAGAGAGAGCGGTGTTATGGAGTAAGTTTAGGATCAGAGAACTGTTGTGGAGCATGTTTAGGGTATATTACATCTTTTCTCTCTCCCCCCCCCCCTTTGCGGATTTATAAGTAGTTTCTCTACTCCCATCTGCAGGCGGTGTAAGCCCGCCATGGCTCCCATGGAGTGCCACCCTAGACTTGCCAGGGGCGACATCTCTTCTCTCTCTCCTCGCTTCTGTCTTCTGTCACGCTTTCTTTCCTCTCTTTTTCTTGACGTGTAAACGTATCTTACCGTGTTTGACACAATACGATATAGCCGTAATCGTGTTGATGTGTCGTTAAACTGCAACACCACCCAACATCTTTTCTTTGTTCTCTCTTTTTTTTTTGTTTACTTTTTCATAGTTTGACTAGTCCATTTGGAAAGGGAGTAGGATGGGGGGGGGCTGGGGGGGGGGGATGAGACAGTAAGACATACCCAGTGGGAAAAAAATTTGAAGATTTTAAACACAAGAAATATTGAGAGAAGAGAGAGAAAGAGAGAGAGAGAGAGAGGGAGAAAAAAAAAAGAGTTCTGACATCCTCAGAGAAGCCTCAGTGGAATGAAGGATAAAAGACAAAAAATTTAGAACTAAAATAATTATAATACCTGTGGAACAAAACGAGATCATAGATAAGGAAGGATAATCTGGGACACAGAGAAAAACGCGTAGGGAAGCCGTAGGCATAGAAAGAAATACGAGTTCTGAAATCTGTGAAAAAAAAAAAAAAAGAGAGAGATCACTGTAGAGGGAAAGAGGAGAAATAAGCTTTAGAGAGAAATATGAGCTCTGACTTTTGTAGAATAAATAGAGACCACCGTAGAAGGAGGGAAATTACGCTAGAAATACGAATTGTAAAACACCATGAAACAAAGAGGTTTAGGATAGAATGGAGATAATAAAAGAGAGAACACTTGCTTTTCCGAGAGAATTCACCAACATGGTCTCTTCCTGCAAGTCGAAACATTATAATTGAAATAGGACGAGGAGCCCAAGGTTTCGCTGCAGAGGGGAATCTATCATTAGCCGCCGGCAGCTTGATTATAGCCAATTTTGGGGGTCCTTTCTCCAAGAGACCCGGAGACACTGCCTGTCGTAGACAAAGAGGGCTTTAAGGAAAGCAGGCGTGTTAAATTCAATCACGGCACTGGAGATGGTATGGGTGGCCAGACTACATAGCCCAAATAGAGACTGATGGTGACGGTCCTGGAGAAATGGTGCCATGATAGACTGACTTGGTTTTGTTATTTTCCCTATGATGTTGATGCTGTTGTTGTTGTTGTTGCTGTTGTCGTTGATATTGTTCTTGTCATTATGCATTGCTTGTGTTAATCCTGTCTTATAGAGAAGCGCCATGCTCTAATTTTTACGTCTTTTATGTGATAAGAAGTGAGTTTTGTGCAATTCCTTCGCCGTTTTCGAAGAAAAATAATGTAGCCCTGGTCAGATTTATGGGACAATTTAGCGAAATAAATAGTGACAGTTATAGTAAATCGATGGGCTGGTTGTTAAGATACATTTTCGCCGTGGTAATTGTGGAGATAAGCAACACTGCCGGATAAATACAAGATGATTAAATTCGTTTGTCTACTAGGAGATTCGACTCGGCAGGTGTCTTACGGTCAAGTCCAATAGAATAGTGGAACAAATGGTATATTATTATGCCTTGTAACTACACACATGTCTGATGGTTGATCCAGCACACATGTCGGATGATGGCCGGCATCAGCTTTTCAGATTTGCTACTGAGATCAGACTCATAGACTCAGTGAGTAGCAACTCTAAAACTGTGCAAATTGTTATGCATGTACACCTCTACTACATTCACTATTGCACTATTCCTATTTCACCTCCGTAGGAGACGTGTCACTACCTGTTACTTATCTCGTGACTTCAGTCGACGTCGTAATGTGGCCTGTGCAGCGGAGGTCATCAACCTCCAACTTTCTGTCCCCTCTCGGATTCAGTCAAACCTATCCTGTTCATTCCTGGGTGCTGTCTTCCCCTTTCAGCCTTGCCTCCCTTGTCTATGGCTGCCTCAAAGCGTGTTCTGCAAGATGGTTTTTGCAAAGCCCTGTCGAGCCGGACACGCTACTTTTCCCTTGTTACTTATCCTTCGACTCTGTCGACGTCATAAGAATAGCTTTGAAGATGAGGTCACTAACTTTCTCCGACCCTCGCCGTCTTCCACTGCTCTTTCAGAATTAGCAAATCTCATTCCTGCTCACTGTCATGGCTCGTCTTTCAGTCTCTTTCTTTTCCCCCCTCCTTTGCCGGCGTTGCCTTTAGACGATTTTTTTAAGGTCTAACGATGGGGACACATGGTCGTACCATCTCAATTTTCGTTTCTTGAGAGACTGGTATTAGGCTGGCGTACCTCGCTGAAACAGCTAGGGGCAAGAGGGCAGGAGACTGGCATTTTTCTGTCACCTTAATTTATATCTGACGCTTCTAGACGTAGATCTGAGTCAAGCTATTGCATCATAGTTCTCAGCGCTGATCTGCAGAAAAGAATACTGGCTTTTGAGCACAAATGAAGAAAGTCCGGAAACAGATCAATGATGTGACTCGACCGGAAGTTATGACGAGCTCCGGCCTAGAGTGAAATAGCAGGAATGTACGGTCACGACTCACAATAGAAATGTCTTCCAAAATCTGTCATGTAAGTCACAGTACCGGGAGGAAGGAGACAAAGAGACAGAAAGCAGGGGGGAAAAAACGATGGGAGGAAAACATCAAAGAACAGACCATCTCTCCCTCTCGTCTTGCTGGAGATCAGGACAGATGGAGGGAGGTTGTCAAGGTGTCATCAGTGGTGTCCCCATGCCCCTCTTCCTCTCCCCCTAACGTTAACGTAACTTAACCATTACAAATAGCCAGGCAGCAATGGTAGCGTCTTCATAACGTCCGCCAAGATTTCCGGAGGAGTAACCTCTCTCAGCTGTGAGTCACTGAGAAACTTGCAATATCTGCGGCAGAGGTTATGTTGAATTATGAACTGCTAAGGTTTCCCATCATCTGACTCACAAAATATGCATCATTACTTTGTTCTTCATGCCAAACAATAGAAGGAGATATTCCAATGTATAAGACGTTACTACGGGTTCGCTCTCTACAGAAGACATAGACTAAAATGCGATTATGGCCATGGGTGCCCAGTGCATTTGACATATCGGTGGAGGACTGAGTGGACGTTATCGATTCCGGACGAATTCTTGCCTTGAAACACATTTACCAAATCCTCTCCCTGAGACAATTTGTAATTCCTCATTTTACTTTCAAGTGTATTACAGGCAAGGAAATTAGCTATTTTTTATTTGAGTTTCATATATGATTGATTGTTCTTTGCGATGGCAATTAATTTGTAACATTGGAAATGCCTTGATTGAAATTTGCTGTTTCTTTTCTAGCTTTCCAGTTTAATTTCTTTTTTTTTTTTTTTTAAATCTGGAGTCCTTGAGAGCACTTAATAAAAGGAAGACATGTTCATCTGGCTATAAATCTGTTCATTTGTCCATATCATCACCTATCTATCTATCTATCTATCTATCTATCTATCTATCTATCTATCTATCTATCTATCTATCTATCTATCTATC
>JBCAUA010152125.1:0-22289 GCA_038406235.1 Peronia verruculata | reverse complement strand
GAAACCCTTACCTGCACGCCTGGCGTGTTGAATCTGAGAGAAAATCACAAAAGTATCATGGAATCATAAGAAAAAAAAAAAATAATAAATATACTCAGCTCTCCGTTGTTGAATTTCCTCAAATTTTAAGTTACTGATGCACCACCTTGAGATGAACAACCATGCCAAGAATCACTTGTGTCAACAATGAAACACAACAGAAAAAAAACCATGTGTTCACAGAGCAGTTGTATCTGCAGCCTGCCAGGCGCTGAACACAACTACCAATGTAGGCTAAGTACCACTATGACTAGTATGATTCAATGAAAAAAGACAGGTTCTTTGGATCTTCTTGGCAGCCAAAACCCTCTACCTCACCAAAATGATTTGTTTTCACCCTGAAGCAGATGCTGAATGACAGAGCCATTGCGCCCCCTCACTTTCTCTCATCAACGATCCATTATTTAAGTAAGAGCTGCATCAATATTGAGATATTGTGGAGGTTTAGAAAGTACAACATTACTCTCAGAAATGGGTATAAAGATCAGTGCGAAAAAGAAAATCAGGGACTTTTGCCCTGGAGGACATTTAGTAAAATGGCATGAGAAACTAGCTATGATAAAGAAACCCTTTGATCTTCTTTGTTTTATTATTATTTAATAAAATAGTATTATCATCTTCCATTTTAAAGTTTTTTAATTAATGGAAAATGCTCTGTAGGTCAATGGGCCTAGAACTGCAAAAGATTATGGTTAGAAGAAAAGGAGAAAGGTGGAGGAAACATGTGAATAACAGTGGTTGAAAATGTCTGAAAAATAAAGTTACAGAGATGAAATATTGCATTCTGTTATTAACCTTTAAAAGATGTTATTAGATGTGTTATAATAATTAAGGCTAATACTGACTTGTTACAGTATGACTTTCATGATGAGGACTTTCCTGAGGATGTTGTCTATGACATCTTTATTGATGAAGCAAGAGAGGATCGTAAGTAACTGATTTGCTGAGTGAACTTGGCTTGACATCACATCACTGTATGCAGTCAGTTTATTGATTCTATATTTATTAACTGAGAATCAAAAGGGCTGATCATGATCTGGACAGTTCTAGATATAATAGTATAAATCTTTTTCAGAATTTTTCCTTTTGTTATCTTAAAATGTACAGTAAAATATTCTTGATGAAGAAAAATCTTGATTATTCAACAAGTTCACAGACAGTGCGGATTTGTTGCCACATAAAATACATGTATAATGATATATTGTTCAAGGAATCAAAATCCTGTTGGCAGACAAGAATATGTATTTACACAGTCGAACATAGAAAACTCAAACACAGAAATATCAAATTCACAAAAATGTTGGCCCAATTTAAAATCCTACGTTTTCTTTGTATTATTAACATGGATTTCTCAAACTCTCAACACAGATTTCTCGAACAATTTCATTATCATCTACCATATATCAAACTGCCAGATTGATTTGGCCTATATTTTTGCCTCGCCTTGCATGTCCCACACAGCTGATGATGAAGGAAAGGTGTGCAAGGGTGGTAGTGGTGTATAGACATAATACTGTAAGTCTTTTTGGACCTCACTGAAGATGAATTATCAGGAGGGGATGGTGGGGTAATTGGAGAGATAGTAGACTAGGTCCATAGATATAACAATATAAAAGACCAAGTGTGAAGGCAGTAATTCCAGTTCAGTTTGATCAGAGCATTGGTTCTCAATGGTAGGTACCAACAGCACTGTGGAAGTTGGCACATATTGCAAAAAAACCCCACTGAAACACGGGTAGGGGAGGAACTTCATGACTAAAACGTTTTGCTGTGAGTGACATAAAACATCATTCACATTTTATTATCTGTGATGGAGAAGGAAGAACCAGACAATGAATTTATTTCAAGAATCCTGTAGTTATTAGTGAACTGAATCACTTCATTGAATTGGTCCAGCCTTAACAAAAAGAACAAAATTTCTCTTCAGTAATATCAGCATAAGTTTCAACAGCTATGCAGCCAAGCTAATGGAATTTTATCCCACACCACTTATAGCAAGGCTGCATGATCCCCCTGCAAAGGCTTCCCGATCCCCAAAGAGGGTCACAGCCCATGGATTGGGAACCCCTATTCGCAGCCTTATTAGATATAGCTTCTGGCAGAAATCATGCCTTGCCCATTTTTTCATGAGACATGCATTATTTTTATTTTTAAAATGAAAGCTCCATGAGTGAAAACAGTAGCTGTTTAGAGTGAAGCATGATTGTGAATCAGTATCTGTGTCGAAGTTTGAAATATCACTGAAGATGTCAGCAGTACCATTCCGTATATCTTGATATCAGAAGTCTCATAAAATAGTGATGGTTTAATTCCAAATTTTAACGAATTTGTACAGTATAATTTGTTTAAAAACAAATATGTTTAGTTATCCTAATGATATTTGAAGGGACAGTTTTCTTTTTCCTGGTCCAGGTTATTTGTTTGTTTTGTTATTTATGTTATTATGAGCAAGCTGTGCTATCATTGAACTGCATATCCACTTATTTATCTGAATCTTTTTTTTCCTCCAGAATTATTACACTACCACCACCAGTGTTATATCAAAGATATAATTGGTCCACAAGAGTGGAAGAAGTGCAGTTAATCATAATGTTATTGAATCTAATATAAAATACTGAAAAACTTTCTCACTGAACTTTGTATCATGTTACACTGTCGGTATTCTTGAATGTTTGTCCTGATATTTTCATGTCAAACCCTTTTCAAGACAAACATATTCCACTGGACCAAGAAATGCTGGAAGAGGCTCACCGCCTAAGGCAGAAAAAAAGATATGATAATATCAAGATTCAAGATCCCAAAGAACCAATTGTTATGTGGTGGACTGAATTCACAAAAGAACCTGGAGTAATACGAAGTTGTGGAGACCAAAGCTGTTTCTTCACCAATGACCGAAGATACAGTAAACATAAAAATATGAAGGTCAGTATTTATGTGATTTTTTATTCATGTTGTTGTTCTTGCACTGTGACATAAGTACACAGCTGTTTATCTTTCATCAAAATGCCATCATTTTATAGCTCAGAAAAGCAACTTTGCATAGGCTAAAACCTTTCAATTTTGATATCAACACAGAATCATTTGGTCTGGTAAGTTTAGGAAAGTATTTGTAATTTTGAAAAAGATTGTAGTATGAATTTTTTCAGAATTGTCTCATTTTTCCAGAAATCGGAAGGCCAAAAAGTCCATACCCATAATGACCATAGCCAACCATTCCCCCATTAGGTAACCTTTCCTTTCTTCAATGTAATTTTCCATGTCCAAGCGCCCACTCATTTTATAAGAAGAGTCTTTAGAAAATTGCATATTCAATTGTCCCTTAGAATACTATACAGTGCTGCACACATTCGTCAAACTTGTTGGTGCAACAGAAATAGTTCGAGGGATCCGTATTTCGAGGAACATGTGAACGTACTAGAGGATAGGGGAAACAACCCTTATGTATAATCTATTGTACCTTGCGGTCGAAAATCTTGCAAAACCTGTTAACGTAATAGTATATTTTCCTTCTTCTGTTTTTTGTAAACAGTGCCACTTTATTTAATGTTTTATTGCATACACGTATAGCCAATGAAAATTCAAAATTAGATCTAGCACAAATGTATTTAGCCTAACACGAACAGTAACAAAGCTTAACAGTAATGCACGCAGGCCTATTACTTCTAGTATTAGTAATAGTAATAACTCCACAACAAGTGAAGGACATCACAAAAGATACATTAGGATCTGTACACACACACCGACACAGACACACACACGTGCAAAGAATGAAACATTTTATTTGCCCCCCTCAGGTGGTTGAAAGAATTCTTTCAGCGACGTTTGTCTGGCTAATTGAACTGACACACTGTCTGCATATGAAGACAATGAACATAAAAAATGAAAAAAATGTTAACAAAAGAGAGGAAATTATTCGGGGCAGTGCAGGTTGTTCGAGAGATCCGAGAATTCGACGACAGCATGTTCGAGGAACACATCAAGCACTGTACTTTCATATATGGAATGGTCAGATATGATCTGTGCTCACGGGTCGCTCACTGGCATAACTAACACAGTTCTAAAGTCTTTTCCCCTTGTAAAGTACTGAGCTGAAAGTTATACTGTTCTGACATTGATACGCTCATGCTACATAGACTGTGCTGTATTCTTTTTTTGACATCTTTTGTTTCCTCTCCATTTTATCTTTATTGAAGGACTGCAGACTGTAAATTTAGTTTCTTCTTTCAACTGGACTGCTCATATTCTGATCATCAATGTACATTTTTACATTTATGTATGCATTGCTGTCGTATTGTGCACTCATATTTTGATCATAATGAGCCAAAGTAAAAGGGCATGGCTGCACTTGCATCAGCTCCTCGGTGTGAGAGAGTAACATCATCATCTAGAGAGAATTTCAAAATCCAAATTTGAGTCGGCCAAAAGCATTTAAATAGCATTGCCATTTTAGAACTTAATCATAGCCCAAAGACAGCAGGGACATCAGAAAACTGTTGAGGCAGAAGGGTTAATACTTTCTATGTTACCCTTTTGCATAGAAGAATGGTGAAGCGAGTAGCAGATGACAAATGGTCAGAGGTAGAAAGACAAACTATCTACAATTAGAAAGAGATCTAGAGCCAGAGGGGAGCGAGAGCTGTTCCGTTTCCAGGTAGATTTTGAAGCAGATTATCATCATAGACGCGCATAGCCTTGAGGAAAGAAACTGACGCTGACTGAACTTTTAGAAATTTGTGATGGACTCAGAATGTACATTAATTGCAGTAAAGACAAAATTTTGTGAAATCTGTACATGGAATTTATTGGAAACTTGCAGAAAGTGTGGACCAAGGTAATGTAATAAAAATTTGTGAGATTATTTCCTTAAAAGTCGAGAAAGTTTTTTTTTCCCCACAGTTTTTTCTTCTTCAAAATGTATATACTTAGTGGAATGTGGCAAAATGTTTGTATTAGATGAAAGAAGTTTTTTTTCAAAATTTGATGGTTTTGTGAGGGATAGTTTATGAGAAATTGTAGGACAAATAATCCCAAATGGCGACTGTTTTCATGCATTGCCTTGGTAACTATGAACATTTTCAAATAGAAAAACTACCCCAGGGTAAAGGAGGAGCACACTTCCCTCATGTGTGTAGTAATAGAAGAATGTTGAACTATAATAGGTTTCACTGATAACGTTGGCCTTAAATAGTTTGCTAGAATCAGCAAATCTGAGATTATTGGTCCATATAGAGAGATTATAATCAGAGAAAATCACATGAAATCTTGTGATATTATCTGAGAAGGCTATGAGGAGACAGAATTTCCATTACGTTAAAATTTGAAACATCTTCCAGTTTGTCTGTGATAATAATTTATCTGTGACTGTAATAATTTGTGGTTAGTGTTATGTTTAAATTATCTTAAATAATCTGTTTTGTGTGAAAGAGTTGTAAATGAAGAAATTCAGTGAGAGAGAGTTTGCACTATTGTGCATGTTATTCATTAGACCATGGGCATGTTACAAGGATTAAAGGGGTTTTAAATTAATACATTATATATTCTGGACAGGCCTTCATGTTTTATGGGACTGACTTTGCTGCTGAGGACTTGCCTCTTCCAAAAGAAGATCATCACGAGTGGGCATTGTTCCATGAGGAGTCCCCAAAAAACAACTATCTTCTCTGTCATGAAGAAGTCTTAACTCTTTTCAACCACACAAGCACATTCAGGTTTGTAGTAATCTGTAATTTAGCAGCATTGTGAACATTAATGATAATTAGCTTAAAATGTTGAATCTCTCTTCAGCCCAAATGTTGAATCTGTTGTCTTCTCCGTCTTACAGTATGTTAAAATAGCCAACATAATTACTGCTTAAAGATTGTGTGTTTTTGAAGCCAGCCATATGTGTCTGGGATTGATTTGTCCAAGTTTTGTTGTGATTTTAAGGCAGTCAGTGCATTCATACAACAAACTGTGCATTATATGCACACATACAGATATATTGCTGGTGCAAGGCAGTGGTCTGATCACCATAAGGGGTGTATATATTTAAAGATAGTGAGGCACCAGCATTTCATCCATTTTATGGTTTATTGTTGAAATTGACCTGGAGTAACAATCTTATATCTTGTGTTGTTTCAGGAGAGAGTCTGATTTTCCTATAACCACCCAG
Organism: Peronia verruculata; assembly: GCA_038406235.1. Lineage (NCBI taxonomy): Eukaryota > Metazoa > Mollusca > Gastropoda > Systellommatophora > Onchidiidae > Peronia > Peronia verruculata. The sequence continues at coordinate 16,099 of JBCAUA010152125.1, read as the reverse complement.
CATCTCCTATCCCTTCGGTGGTTAGAACAATCAAAATACAGTAAAACCACCAGCCAGAAAAACAAGTGAGTGCCCTGAATCATTGTTTGTCATGAGAAACCATTTAATTTATCAATTTTCAGTCACTTTTTCATTTTGCTTTTCTGTACAAGGGTCTCTGCCTAGGAGTCCCATGCTCTGATTCCGATTAGCCTGTAGAGTCAATGGATATAGAGGCACTGCTGATGAACACCAAGCTGTCTCTCTTGCCATTCTTCTCAACACTCAACAGCTCTCAAGGGAATCAAGCAGGGTCGTGTCCTGGCCCCGACGCTGTTGAGCATGATGTTCTCAGCTATGCTGACTGCGAGCCGGGCGTCAAGATCAGGTTCAGGACCGATGGAGAGCTGTTCAAGTTTAGGAGATTGCAAGCCATCATGAAGATGAAGGAGACTGTTTTCAGAGACTTTCTCACTGATGACTGTATCCTCAGAGTCAGCGATGAGTATAAAATACAGGCGGAGATGGACGGCTTTTCCACAGCCTGCACCAACTTCAGCCTCACCATCAGCACCAAGAAGACTGAAGTGATGTTCCAGCCAACTCCAGGCAGCCAGTAGGATGAGCCACAGATCTTAGTGAATGGTCAGACCCTCCAGGCAGTAGAGAGTTTTTACCTACTTTGGCAGCACCCTCTCCCGCAATGCCAACATCGACTCAAAGATCAGTGCAAGTCAAGCAGTACCTTCGGGAGACTGAAGGAGAAAGTGAGGGATCAGCTCCAGATGAAACTGAAGTGTACAGGGCAGTAGTCCTCACTACCCTACTCCAGGGTTGTGAAGCCTGGACCACCCACAGGAGGCATGAAAGACAAGTCAATCACTTCCACCTCAGGAGCCTTAGAAACCTCCTCCACATCCGTCAGTAGGAAAAAGTCCCTGAAACAGAGGTCGTGAAGTAGGCAAACCTCCCCAGCATCACCATCACCATGCGCAAGGCTCAACTGAGATGAGCAGGCCATGTCTCCCGCATGTCTCATGACCGCATCCCAAAGCAGCTCCTCTACAGAGAACTATGTCAGGGCAGACACTCAGTTGGAGGGCAAAGAAAACGCTTCAGAGACAGTTTGAAGATGTCCCTCAAGAACTTAATCTTCAATCCTGGGAGACACTAGCCTCCAACAGACCCTCCTGGTACCATCTCATCACTAAACGTGCCACCACAACAGAAGAGCGCAGGTCCATTCATTCAGAGAAGAAACAATCATTACGCAAGGTCAGAACCACCAGCACCAACGGCATGGCCCTTACCCACTTCTGTCCCACCTGTGGGAGGGGCTTCCTCGCCCAGACTGGCTTCACCAGTCACCTCTGGACTCACCGAGTCAGCTCAGCAATCAACCAGTCTAATGTGTTTGTCATCTTTGATAATGAAGGATGAATAACAACAGCAGTGGCCCACATTCACCAGGAGACAAAAAAAGTGTATTCTTACAGTCTTAGGATAGATGGGTTCTTCGATGGATTGAAAGATCATGCAGCCCATCTGACCACTTCTTGATCTTACGATCAGCCGATCATTACCATTCATTACAGATTTAGTTGTGAGAATAGGAACAGCTTTGTTTGTTGTGTGTTTGTCTGTGTATTTTGCAATTAACAGTTCCTGACCTCTCTTGGTTTATAATTTCATTAATGCCCTGCTTCATTCTATTATTGAGTGACTTTCCGGATAATGGTATCACTGACAAATGAAAACATAATATGGGTTTCTAACCTTATGGGTAATTCCATGTGACTAAAATGAACCTCAGTTAGCCTCAGTTTAAAATTTGTCAGACTAACTTTCAGTCCCAGTGTTATAAAGTGACCAGTCAGGAGCCTATACATTCCTTCTCATATACAGAACCACCCACCTGTACTAGTCTATGTATTAGCAAAGAAATGTTAAGGACTAGGCCAGATGTGGCTGATTACACAAGATATACAGCCCTCATCTTCTTCTCATATTCCTGTTCCCCTCCCCCCACCCCATTTTACTGCACCTCTTGCAGTATAGATTTCTTTAAAGTGGACAATCTGATATGAAATTACAGTAATTGCACCATGACTGCTCGTATATCCCAAAACTGTGCTCTTAGGTCGATTTTTAAAAAAAAAAAGATTAAAGCAGGTTTTCAAGTATGTAACATATGGTAACGAAATTCCAATCTTAAGCAGAGGCGGGTTCTTAAGGCAGACTGGATTCTTAAATGGAGATCAGTTGTGATGTTTATTCTGTGGCTTAAGTCCAGGCTGATCTTATGAATAATTATAAATGTGAACCATCTCATTTTATTTGTACAGTAAAAGCCATTTTTTGCACATAATAGATAATGCATTCATTTTGATATTCATTTAGTGTTTTCTAAGCTCCAACAGAAAAAGTACATAACTTTAAACATTTTGTCAGTGACACGAGAGACTGATGTACCGCAAAATTTTGAGTTTTTATTTTTTGGTCTGTCATTGTTAATATTACAAGATCTTCTTTGTGTTTAAATATTTTCACAAACTACCCTTGGTTTTGGAGATCTTGCTTAATGTCCTTTCATGTAGCGCATAATCTGGTCACGGGTCCACATCACAGACAGGCAATACATTCCACTGCACCACTTCTACCTACTCACTTTAGGCCTTGACCTATGGTGCATGGGCATTTGTAGGTGGCCGCTTTGTTTGTGTCATTGCATCACTATTGGGGATGGTGAATAATAATATTAATAGGTGACAGTTATGGAGAGATGCATTATTTGGTGCAGTGAAACTTGAAATAGTCATGGAAAGCTGAATAGCCCTAGTCGGGTGAATAAGGAAAACAGCACAGAATGAGGGAAATGTATTAAATGAATGAAGAGGGGTGACCTGTCTTCACCAACTTGGCTGAACTGTTACTTTTGCACTGCTTAGTTGTAGCTTTAACAGTTAAGATTCCTTTCATAATTTCAAAAATATATAATACTAGCACGGTCTCCTGTTCTACGAACAGGGGATCTAGATAAAAATGATAAACTGACATTGACCATTGTCTGTGAAAAATGGTAAAATATAAGTCTTATCTATCTTTGATCTTTGCACTGCCTATATCTAAAATCTAGATTCTACCTGCTAAGAGAATCTGAATCATATAATCTACCCCACAATTATAAAGCTACGAAGAATTTCTACAGCTACACTATAATAACACAATCATACACACAAATTCTCAACACAGTGATAGCACACACAAATTCTTAACACACAGTGATGGTACAAACACTTGAAAACATAAGGTAGTCACAATGCTGAGTGGCGAGAGCGATGTAAACACCTCGGTGGCCTGCTTGCAAATCGTGAGTCAATTGAGTATTATTTACACACACACACACATACACACATGGCGGACAAAATGAATGATAGTTCGGCATTAAAAAAATAACTTAAAACAATTCTGTAAATTCAATCAAAATGAAGTGTAGCCTATAACACAGTTATGTATCAGTTGCCCACGTGTGTAATTTAAAAAAAATTAAATGCCTGCCGATTCCGACTTTATTGGACTATAAGATCTCTTATTATATAGATTTATATATCATAATCATTTGTTGTTTTTTTTGTTGTTGTTGTTTTTTTCAACAGATTTCAGAAATTCACAGATTTTATACTGCAAATGTCTTGAAGAAAGAAAACAGTTTGTTTGAAATTTAAGTTTTTTTGTTTTTTTAAAAAATATTTTTAAGAAGTATGTTATTATTTTTTGTATAATGTTTTTTCTTTTTCTTCTTTTTTTTTGACAATGATGAAATGACTTGTAAATGTTAGAAATCTTCACTTGTTCACCCCTCAACTTAATACACTGTAAGTAATCATTCAGGATCAGTGCACAGTGGTGCAGAGTGAGGTATCACACCATTGGGTGTGAAACTATGGCATGACTGACTGACATATTGGAGAGTTTTACTGAAAATAGGCAAATCTTTTGAAAAATGCATTATCTAAATGAGAAAATGATAGTCTGTTAACAAGAAGGATAATGACTGAGAACATTAAAGCACAAAATAACAAAAATTAGCCAGAAAATATGCGAAATATAAATTGTCAACTGAAGCAGAAATGTAAAGTCTACTTTTCTCAGAACATGAAATGATATGTCTGTTTGTTGCGCTACCAATGATTTTCTTCAGCAATCAAAATATTAATTTTTGAGGGAAAAGTAGTAAGGTATAGTAAAACTATGAGTATGAATAGTTTATTTGTCCGTTAGGAAATATATATTCCTAGAATACAAAATATTTAATAATCTAACTTTGACCCGCATTCTGCATTATTTCATATTGGAAAGCATTTAATATGGAAAATAACATCAAAATGCTTAAACTTTTAGTATAGTGTTTTTCTTTTCTTATAGTTTACAAATATGTATTTCAGATATCAGGACCAAGAAGGCCTGGCTCCTGTAATGTATGTTCAGTCTGACTGCAATCCTCCATCTGACCGAGATGAATTTGTGAAGCAGTTGATGAACTTCATCAAAGTTGACTCGTACGGTGCTTGTCTCAACAATAAACAATTACCTAGAAAGTAAGAATATTTTGATGTTTCACATATTAGCTGATGAAATTTTGATGATGACAGTGCTATTTAATTTTGTATTATTTCCAGGGAATTGTCAATGGGATGCAGCTTACAGGTGCTATTAATAGAAAGATTTGACTAAAGAAAAAAACAAAAAAAAACCCTTATATAAAACTGCAGTTGTCTTACTGTTGTATATGAAACAAATTTTATTTATTATTATTCTTTTTGGATAATCACCATAGATGCAATGAACATCATGTTGGCATTGTTATTTGTGTGTTTAGTGTCAAGTTGGAAAATTCTTAATGGGTTTGATGAGCTATCAGTAACTAGTTTCAGTGTCAGTTTTTAGAGCTAGCATGATTAACAAAAAGCTGCTTGAATGCTACTGAAAAATCTTTTTATCAGCTGTCTGTTCTAGAGTATTTTTGTTATTTTTGATGGCTTACATATTAAAAATTATTTTTTGTTTCTCTCAAAAGATCTCCCTATTATATGACAACAAATTTTAGATGAAAAACCCAGATGCAGTAAAAGTGAATATTCATGGTTGATTTCAGCATCCGCTCTCCATTGGAAGGTATGACCCATAATGATTTTTATGAGTTGATGTCAAAGTATAAGTTTGTCCTGGCGATGGAGAATGCAGTTTGTCCTGACTACATCACAGAGAAGCTGTGGCGACCTTTGATGCTGGGCACAGTGCCAGTGGTGTTTGGATCACCAAGGGTCAAGGTCAGTCCATTTCATTATTGTGAGCTTTGCACATAATATATTACAAGGAATTTTCTTTAATAAGGTGTATCCAAGTAATCAGGATATTAGCCATAAAGATAGATTTTCAATACATGTCTCATGCTCTTATTTTATGTATAATGCATAATTCATTGAGCAATTTTGTTAATTAGTAATCACTAGCCATAGAGACAATGAAGCTAGTGCAATTGTGAGCCTTATTGCTGTAGTCAATCACTATTCACTTTAATTTTTCAGCTCTCATTTTCTTGATTATATGAACATCTATTCAATCTATTTTTATCCTGATAATCCACAATAATACAGAAGGCAAGAGGATATTGTATCACAGCTTATATAGTTCACATTGTTATTATTTAATAGAACATTCTATAGTGTCTCTGAATGACTACTGCTTGTACTTTTCTCAAATGAAGATAGTTCACCTTGCCTAAACCTAGAAATGTCATGGGCCTGTCTCAAAAGGCGGCTCTTTGCAACTGTGTCTCAGTAAAATGGCCTGTATTCTGCTCTGTTTTTTTTTTGTAAATAGTGTTTGTTATTTCACTGAATGTGCTGTCAAGTTGTTGCAGATTTACATAAGATGACATCACAACCATCCATGCATGTTGAATCAATCTTTTTGTTAAAAAACTCTCTGGAGGTGTTTGTTTTGGTGTAAAAAATCAAAACAAAGCATTTCTTGAGGGTTTTTTTTTTTTTCTACAAGTCTTTTTGAATGTATATCTTCATTACTTATGGGATAGATTGGCAATTTTGAGGCTACAGTGCTAAACTTTAGTGAAATGAAAAGCTGTGATCGATCTTTACATTCTTTGTCAAAACTTGTACGTTAATGTAGGCATCTAAGCAATGATATACATTAAGTTTACTACAGCAAACTGAATAGAAAAAATGATCCAATAGTCAAATGATGTACACGAATGACATAATAATAAATTCAGTTCAAATCTACACAGACAGGGAGCATTTGAAAATCAAGATGATAGACATTGTCAGATCATAAGGATTGAGCAATATATTTTTCATGAAAATTGCTTTTTTTCCAAGATATTTGAGGCAAACTATCTTGTACTTTATTGCCCATAAAAATAATCCCTTTTGAGTGTCAGAAGTGGTAAAAAAAAAACCCAAAAAACAACTGAGGTCCACTGTCCAATTTTGCAACCCACCATTTGAGATGAACTCTCCTGGCGTCTCTTTGATGAGACCATTGATTGAGTGTGTTTTGCATATGCCTTTCATTTAGAGTCATAAACGCTGTTACTGTGAAGAGCTCAGCTTATCTGATTTGCTAAATTAAATGTCAGATTCTAAAAATGACAAAAGCAGTTTTATCAGTAGCATCTAAAATTCACAGGAATTTTATGTATACTAAAAATAGTTGAACAACTATCTGTCTGTCAGCATCATCAGTTTTTTGTTATATTTGTTTCTCTTTTTACAACCTCCTCACAGGATTTTTTACCTGACAGTGAATCTGCCATTGTGATAACAGACTTTGATTCTGTACAGCAGCTGGCTGAGCACATGCGCCACCTCAATAGTAAAGATCACAGCTATGACAAGCTTCTCAACTGGAAAAGAACAGGTGTTACAAATAAATTGCTGCGCAATACAATGTTGTCACGTATTTGGACTCCTGATGATGAAAGTAATTTGGGTGCCACACATATTAACTTTGTGGAAGCTTTTGAGTGTCATGTGTGCAAGAAAATCCATGCAAACATGAGGAGAGTCAATGCAGGTCAAGAATTAGTAAGACATTCAGCCAACATAAGTCACTATGGCTGTCCCAAACCAATGAAGTTTGACAGCAATGGAAAATATGTCAAAGATCCTGGCTGGGGTGATTTTTGGAGTGCCCAGTGGATCAAGACAAAGTCAGAGAGCAAAGTTCTAGCCAACTGTGTGAAAAGACAAGAAACAGACTGTGCAGATTATTAACCTTTTTCAATCAGAGACAAGGACATTTTAGGGAAAAAGTGCAGCTTTTGCTGCATTTGTAATAGAATTTTATCAACCAACATTCATACAAAAGCTGCTATTTTTCAGAACATATTTATGTATTTTTAAGTTACATCCGAAATGTATTTCTTTTCCTTGAGATAAAACTTATAATTTTGCCTTTCAACAAGTGACATTCAGTGTATGCAGCAGTAGTGAGAGTTGCGCTGCCTCTGTTATTTCTTTGTAAGGGAAAATCATCACTGTACAGCACCAGTGATTATACTCATGGATTTTTAATCATGACTTATTTAAAAAACTCAGCTGCTTTATTGTTTAGCCAATTCAGATCGCAGAGGTGCTAAAGTAACACTTAGGATTATCCATTTCTCATTTTTGAGAAAATATGTTTAATGATAACTAAGAAAATTGATATGATGCTGGGTTTGTGTTTGTTAATATTTGGTCAGTCATCAGTGCTAGTCACATCAGGATACTATCTGTCACCCTGGCTGTCCTTTTTATTCACTGATTTATTAATTTATTCATTCTGTTTATTCATTATATTATTTATTCATTCATTCACTTTATTATTTTCTAAAATTCTTTTTATTCCATTTTTATGAGCTGATTTCGTGTGTCTGTTTTTGCCAAACCCCACGCACAGATCTAGTCTGGATGCCGCAAATTGAGATTTGAATATGTTTTGAAATATTTTTCTAGCTTTTACTCATTATTGATGACCATAAGATTTTTGTTCATCTTGTCCAATTAAAAATTTGTAACAGGATAGATCTGGCAGTCCATGTCACTTGGTATGAATTCTAAAAGTTTCCCACAGAGTGTTAGCATCATAAGAGATCAACTGTTGACTTTCGCTGAGTCTGCTAGCCTATTGCGACTTTATAGTAATTTCTTACCTGAAGAAGTCCCACATGATACCAGTGTAACTGGAAGTATGATAGAAATTGGTGCATGATCTGAATGAGAGCTGAACTGGTATTTGGCCATTGTTTGAAGATCCAGGTTTGAAGTTTGTAGTGCCTATATCCTCACACTTGACAACATTCAGTTGAATTGTTGGGTGAGAGTTGTTGATGGAAAAATCAACATGCCAAAGTACTGACCATAGACAACATGCCTGAGGTCTTAAAAAGATTGATGTTAAAGTGCAGCTGTTCTCAATGTAGAAAAAATCTTTATAGAAAAAAGAAGCACTCGATTAAGGTAACGCACTGCTTTTTTCTGTTTAGGGCATATGCTTTTAAGTTCCTTGAAATGTTGCAAATTTCTCTTAACATAGAACTTGAATTTGTTATTTTTTAGTTTTGATTTATTATTATCATTTTTTTTTTATGTCTCACTTAACTGGACAGCACTCGTCTCTCCTGAAAAACTAGGGAGGCAGGAGAAGTCAAAATTTTCCAGCTTTTTCGTAAAAACAGTTTTACATCTCTAAGCGTAATGCTTAAGTTGTTTTCTTTAACATTGTATTAATGATATTTATATGTCATGTTCCTGTTTGGATTTTTAATTTTGTTTTCATTTAGGTACATTGATGTAGTCTGTTTGGAAATGTGTGCCACTCATTTTGTGTCACTACCATCGAATCCATTCAAACCGAACTCTCATTAAACGAATTTCTGATATATCAAATAAAAACTTAACAATAATTTTTTTTCCTCCTTGCATCTATTAAATACCTCTTGCATAATTCGAAGGGATCACCACGAGTTTCCTTTAAGTCCAACTGGTCAGCACCACCACAAAGGTAAAAATCAGCTGTCATCTTCACGTGATTTTCACCAAGGTGGATCCTGGCGGCTTGATAACAAAGGAGACATCGCCGTGGATGTTGTGAGAGGAGTAGAGTGCCCTGCACATGGGGTATGTAGGCCAAGTTTTCAGTGGGAGCAGGGGAGGGAGGGGGTGTAAACCTACCAGAGCCACCGCTGCTGAGCAATCGATTGATAATCAAGCATCCTGGCTGAGACTACAGTACAGGTATGTGCATAAATGTACTACACATGTTAGTAGTTCCTTGTTTTACAAATTGTGTAGGTTATGCTGCTTCTCGCACTATGATGGGATAGGCCAGATTCTACATCATGCCAGTTTTGTTTTCACTTGTGGTTGACTCACTTTATACAGGCACCATCACAGACTATGTGGTGACTACCTTCAACTGTTTTTCAGTTAAAACTTTATTAATAGCCCTTTTCAGGGGTAAAACTTACTCAGCTGCCCCTTTTTAGGACTGAAACATTAAACAATCCTTTTCAGGGCTAAAACCTACCGTACTCATCAACAGTTCTTTTCATGGTTAAAACTACGACCATTCTACCTCCACTTTTCTTTACTTTATTTTTGCTTTAAAGGCAGCCCTTAGCAAGGCTAGCAGTCCAAATAAACAAGAGGGCTTGAATTTAAAATATGCAAAGTTTGGGAGCCACAGCGCAGTTTCTTTATAAAGGGAAATAATCCTGTAATAAAATAATTAAAATAGTGTCTCGGTAATCATTTGAAAAATTCCCCCCCCACTTTAAAACTGGAAAACAAACTCTCTTTAATCAAACCCATTAGGCTAGTTCTAGCAAATTCGATTAAAGCAGACTCTACTGTGATTTCTCTTTCAAATGTGGCACACTGTTAAAACAGTACAGAGTTTATACATCATTTTCTCCTCCATGAAGGTCAAAGCTATATTTTTGTTTTTGTCCTTGTGTTGTAAAGAAGGACATGGCCATGTGTCTGTAACCATTGTTTTGACATCCTTACAGCTCTAACGTCTACAACTTTCATTTTTGGAAGTGTCTATTTACGTAACTGGGTCTATCTTGAACACTTGTCACCCACTCATCAGACTTATATGTTAGCGTTAGGATGGACGTGCGCTGGTGGAGGGTCCCAACAGGTTAAGCCAGCGGAATTGGTCTAGTTCATTGTAATCATTAGGAAAGAAAGAACTGGCATGTAGGGAGGATTTTCTTTGTTTGCCGACATGTGGGACAGTGCTCAGGATTTTTCCATTATCTTGAGTTACATACTGAGACTAGCTGTGTAAATAGACTCAGCCTTTATTTTTTTATATCAGTTTTGATCAATGAGGTATCTTAAGATCAGTCATATGACGGAGGAAACATCGCTCACACCTGGCTTTGTTTACTCAGTATGACATGTCTGAGTGTTTCTCAGTTGTCAAAACTTGTCTGTCATATGCAGAACAGTTACATAAATCAGCATTTGAGCAAAACTTCCTTGGTCAAGAGACTGATCTGGAAATACCTCATTACGCCCATTTATATGAACTCTGTGTAACTGTTGTTTATATCAGCATGGGATTGCACAGTTTTCCAAAACAGTGAATATATGATGTTCTTCAGCCTTTGGAAGTATTTTTGTCATGATTGTAATTTCCACCATGAATTGTCATGATTACATTTCTGTGTGGTTTATTGTTAAGTTTGTTCACCTCGCAGTGAAGAAAGAGGAAAAAGCATTTATCTGCCTTCATAACAATGCTAGATTAGAAAGAGTGGATCAGGTCAAGAATTGGTTCATCACACTTTACATTGAAATTTTTCCCTAACAACATATATTATAAAAATGTAAAACTTATACATGTAGTTTGATACCTTAGAACATAAAGTGTCTTTTCTTAAACTGAAATATTCATGCCACAACAAGAATCCTGACAAATCAGCTGTATTGACTGACACTTTTACGGTTAAATCTTTCAGTAGCACCTTTGTTTCACAAATGTTTTTTTGAATAAGTGGTCATGTTGCAAGTAAATACACTAATGCTTATCTCTGGTAGTTCAATATAGATATTATGCCTCTGTCCCTTGTGACAGAGAATTAAATGATTCTTTTACTAATTTGTTTTATGTGATATTCTGGCATGTGACAGCTTATAATGTAAAATGATGTTTTATCAGATGTCAACTAGTTTGAATTGATTTTGTTCTTTTCTTTTCTTTTTTTTTTTTTTCAAATTGCTGGTGTAAATCAAATGTACATACAATTTTAAACTATGTTGTCCCCGGATCAGTAGCTTAGAATTCTGACAAGCCTTCCCATTCTCCACTGCCAAATGATGTGATTAAGCCTTTTGATCATGAGAGTACTTTGGCTGCATAAGATAGTCATAATCACAGCATTACTATTAGCATTTTGTTTGATGAAAGATTAACTTTGAATGAAGTCATATACCAAATTTTCACTTAATTTTGATGTGAACCTACCATGGGTCAGTTTATGTTGGAATGAATGAGAGAAAAAAGTCTTATTGCATACTACATGTGTATCCTTACTTAATTATGCCAACAACTTTAACTTCAGACAACAGGAGCACAATTGTTGTGGAGAATGTAATTGCCAGGTTTCCTCAAAGGCAATATAAGTAGACTATTATTCAATATATCCATTCTCATTTGGGATTCTTGACTTCTCTGTTACGTACATTTTCATATCATACTATTAACTCTTTATAGTTTAGAGTGACATCTATAATTTTTTATAAAAACTGCAAAAAACGGACAGGTAGGGACAGGTAGACATATTTTCTGTGACAATATATTGTAACCTCTTGAAAGTGGGTTAAAGGCTGGTTGTATAGATACATTCACCTATAAAATATTGAAAATCTGACAAAGATTTGAAGTAATTCCCAAATATTATTTTGTTTGAAAAGCTGTCGTGGACGCCAGAGGTTTAAAATTCCAACATCAGTTGCACTATGCTCAATACATAATATACTTCAGTCAAGTACAAATTTTAATTTATGTCTTCTTTCACTTTTTCTAATAAGCACATTGTTGTTCACACTTCATAATAGCCTTGCACTTCACAACATGCACATTCAATGATTTATATTTTTCCAATCATGTCACTTTAATTAGTTTTTCCTTGTATTATCTCTTTTTATGAAACATTTGCACGGTGAAACTGTCAGGCCCAGTGAAATGGTTTGTTCTTTTTATCTATATTAATGTGCTATTTTGCAGTGGTGCAAGTAGCAGAGTCATCATTGAGATGTTGGTTTTGTAGTGTGGTCTGAGACAGTGGAATCCAATGTTCCACTAATATTTCTAGTCATTGTACCTAAATTTTTCTTGCTCACTGAAACATAATGTGCATGTGTATGAAAATGGACATTTTAAATTTGAAACTATTGTTCCATAATTTTTGTCAGTAAAATACTCAGTGCTGTGTTCTTTGCTTGACCAGAAATAAGTACACATACATATGATGTAAATAGATAGATTGTTGCCATTAGATCCCCCTTTCCTCTTTTATTTTTGAAAGTTAGTCATTCATTTTGTTCATAACCCTTGTGTGAATGAATCACATATTGATTGTTGCAGTTTCAACTGCCAGAATATTCTGGACCATGTTTTGACAGCATGAAATTTTTGTAAGAGCATTTTTTTTTTTTTCAAGTTGATTCAATCTTTTTTTTTCTTGTTTTTTGACTGTGTTTGAAGAAACATCTAACCCAGCCAGCTTCATTCCTGACAGTTAGCCAATCATAGCTTTTGTAAATTGCTTTGGAATCAGGTTTTAATTTATGCTACTGCTATCCCATAGGCTATATTCAAAGGAAGAGCTGATACATGTATTGATGTTTACAATTAAAGGAAGACTATTACACGGCTACCTTAGCCAAGACTTCAAGCTAATGTATTCAGTATGAACAGAAATGCACGAAGAGAACCTTTGGAGTTTAATCAAGGCTGCATTGGCACAGATATTTACTGTGAACAGACAACTTTATGTTGCTATTTTTAACCATGGGATCACTACTTATGTACGATGACACAATAATCACCTGCTGCTCTGAACTTGTTTTTAAGCTGCATATGTAATCTATGTAGGTCAAATGAATATGATATCTTTATGTGGTCTGTACAGATGGGCATACAGAGCTTTGCAGTTGATTGATAATGAGATTGAAGCTGAAAAAACATGTAGGTCCTATCATTGGACTGCTGTGTGTTTTTTTTTTCTCTTTTTCAATAAACTGAACAACCACAAATGGCAGCAAAACTCATCTTAGCATAAAACGCCATCATAGAACTGAATTCCATGTGTTTTTCATTTGCGTCATTCACTTTTACTGGTAGGTTTTTCAGTTTTTATTATTGAAATACCTGAAAGATGTGAGAAAATCATTCCACATGTGCATAGCCTTTATTCAATTTATGTCATACAACTCATTCTTGCCGTTCACTTTTATCTCATTGAACCCTACAGCCCAGTACACCGGGCATATTTTCTGGTGTCAAATTCCCCGCAGCCCGGTAGACCGGACTGACATACTTTCTCCAGTCCTACGCGTCCCTTTTAATCTATTAGGTCGCTTTGAGGCAAGGATCCTTAGAAATATAGTAATTACAAATGTCTGCACCCTTGATCGCATTTGAGGCTTTTGTTTATAAAAGATATTGAACATGAAATGAGAAGTGTGCATTCTCGGCCCCAGACACTGGTGTCCAGGGTTCAAAGGGTTAAGTCTGTCTTGATCTATTTCATGTGCAAATGAAATGAGTTAGATGTTGAAGGAGGCTTTATTGAAAAGGTAGGATTTTACTAAGCTTGGAGTCCTAGCAGTCAACTCTGAATGTGAGTATCATGGCACAGAAGAGTAGAAGTTATGTACTTTTCTCACCAAAATACAGAGCCCTCATTTCCCTTCCGCTGCCACCAGTAGCTCTACACATGAAAAGTCTGAAGTCAGATACTCATTTCCTTTGGATCTGGTCATGAGTCATATGATTTCATTTTTCCTTTTATTCACTAACTCCAGTCACAATAGTTTAAGTAATTCTCAGGTGTGGTTGGTTTGATATGTCTAACTTCAGTGTATTGTCAATTTTGAAAAGCTAGTATATCTCACCCTTGTGAGACCTCAGTGTGTGCCATGTATACAATTGCTCAACAATAGAAACTTTTGCATTTTAATCATACATGTACCATATGAATTTTTGGTTGAACTTTTCAGATTTGTTCTGTATACATGTATTGGATGAAAGAACAACATTATGTGTGTCTTAGCAACCATTAAACCAATGTTAGACATGCAAGATTGATTGAGGATGTTTTTGCTCGTAGTATATTTGTCTCACTCCCAGGGCAAATGAGTCGGACGTCGATTGGGGAGTTTTCAAGTTACAGCTGTTTTTAACTATTTTCCGACTGAGATACTTAAACACTTTATTAGTTTTCCACAAAACAGAAATTCAGCTTTTTCTAACCTGAAAAGAAAAAATTGGTATCTGAGTCCCAAAATAGACAGTTAAAAGGGGCCATAACTCATGATCGCCTGGAACTTCTTCCGGCTTATTTGCTCTGGTTGCAAGACATTGCATTATCCACATGCATTTATTTGTAGATGCTGGGCTTTGAAGTCTTACACAGTCTGTTACATGATGAAATAATTCATACTAATTGTTCAGTCTTGTTATTTAGAACATAATGAAATTGATCTTGAAATCCAGTCTGTCAGGTTGTATGGTTGCTCCTTAAGTGTTAAACACCTTAAGTGAAAATAATATAAGAGCATAATATATTATTATATCTGGGTGTGGAAAATATTATAGAAATGAACTCTGGGGTGATAATTTGGAACCTTCCACCATGCTGAAATGTTGCAATATACGTGTTTGCTTTTTACTTGGAACGTGTTTAACAGATTAAAAGAAAGTTAGAAAGTAATAAGTAATCTCTGAATTTCTGAAATTTTGAGAAAATAACAGAATGATTCAATAAAAGGCCCGAGTCTTTTTTGTGAGAGTTGGGAAAGTTAATTTTTTTTATATCTGTCATGACTGCGTGAGCAAATCTGCCATAAATCATCTGTGATAGAACTATTTATGTGCAACTCTCATGAAGGGGCTGGCATTGGATAAAATAGATTGGAAGGTGAAAATTGATATGTGCATGCAAATGAATTGTTGTAAAGAAATAATTCTTGTATTATAAAATGTCAAAATAATTTTTACCGAAGAGTTATTTTGATTCAAACTCTAGTTCTTAATCTGTACTATCATACGACTTACTGCGAACATCTTCGATGTGGTGTTTTGTCTTTGGTACTTGTGCTTTTTAAAGGGAAATATAATGAGTCAGAAAATGAAAACTCAGATATTCATAATTATACTGAGACTTAGGGCTGCACATACATAGTTCTCAGCTTATGTCACAGGTTTCCCTTAACTTTTGATTGGCTTTGAAATGTTGTGCCTTGTAAATGTTTATCCAAAGCTTTGAATGAAGTACATGTACATTTTTTAATCTGATCTACATGAATTGTTTGTCAATAAATGTTGTTGATGAAATGCCCCAGCTAGAATTTTCTCACATATGTTATGATAAATGATATTTCTTTGTGTTGTGCCTGTGAGTGCATGCATGTATGATAGAGCTACAGATAGATAGACCAGAGAAATAAAGTGAAATGAAAACCTTACGGGTATAGTTAGTTGAAAGAATATGCATAGCATGGCATTGGGAGATGCACAGAACATAGATCCTATTTTTGTTCTGTCTGGAAATGCACACATCGTCCAACAATTATAATTTTAGGAAGTGTCTATTTACCCGACTGGGTCTATCTTGAACACTCGTCACCCGCTCGTCGGACCTACATAATAGATTTTCCTAAGACCATAATTATCGACACTCAGATATGCTTGTTTTGTTTTTCTTAAGCCTTTCAATCCTAAGAGGTAGGATTATCTCAGCTTTTAGAAGCTGCCAATTTTTGCTGAGAATTTTTGTGGGTAGAAATTTGGAATTTGGAAATTTTGCCCCCACAGC
>JBCAUA010152014.1:0-22292 GCA_038406235.1 Peronia verruculata | reverse complement strand
TGTGCTCAGTCCTATTACTTCCCTTTACCAGACAAAAGAGGGATTGAACAAGTAGTGTAAAGAGGGAAAAAAAATCATTTTTGTGCCCTTTCCTTGAAACATACACCTTGAAATATTTCTCAAAAATTATGATGCAAATAGATTGTTTTCTTCTTATTGTTATAATTTTATCGAATTGTTTGGCCATCAGTCTTTCGAGTGGCAAGCAGTAAAACGATTTTTTCCTTTTTACACTACTTGTTCAACACATTTGTTTTTTCTTTTGTCTGGTAGAGGGAAGTAAAACTCTAGTCAAAATGATCTCCCCTTACACAAGTCCCTCTTTTGGGAGGGGCAGATAATCTGCGAAACGATCTCCCATTGAGGCCGAGATAATCTTTGGACTCTTTGTTGTTGTTATTTTAGCAAAATATTGTCATTATTTCAACGAGTGTGTGTTAAGGTAGATCCTTTTTTTGTCTGTTTGTATATGTTGGGGTGTAACAACACATCAGCACGATTACGGCTATATTGTGTGAAACATCGTAAGATACGTTAACAAGTCAAGAAGGAGAGAGGAAAGAAAGCGGGACAGAAGACAGGAGCAAGGAGAGAGAGAAGAGATGCCTCCTTTGGAATGTCGAGGATAGCACTCCATGGGAGACTTCCCAAAGATGGCGGACTTGCACCGCCTGCAGGTGGGAGCAAAGAACTGACTTATAAACCCCGGGCCCCGCGGGGGGAGCTAGAGATGATAGAACACTGATGGTACAATCACGTCATACGAAGATCCGTCCTAGCAAGAACAGACCTGCGAGAAACAGTGAAGGATATAATTATGTAACAATCATGATTGTGCATGGTGGGTGCATGCGCATGTGTAAGGAGCGTACATTTGCTGGGCCGTGGAAATATTGGGTCATCGAACGTGTGTAGGATACTCTCTATGTGGTTGTGCCAGATGTTTCTAGTGAGATCTCGTGTGTGTGTGTGTAGTACGTCACGATGTGGTATTACGTCACGATTTCATGTGTGTCTTTACCGGATGTGACTCGGAGAGAATGCTGTAGCAACGACTGGAAGCTTGTGGAGAATTTCGAAATATGCTGGCGTCTATATAAAGGCTTAACTGGAGAGTGTAAGGGACGGAGAGTGAGAATTAAAATATAATGCAGCAGTGTGTGCTGTAAACATCGGAGTTAGACACCTGCCCTGGAGTTTGTATTGTTATCAATCACCTTGTCACGGGTTCTTGGTGTTGGGTAGATGTGGTCGTGACTTATAAGTGACAATCGGGTGGTGGGTGTGGACGAGATTCACACAATAGCGGAGAAATGAAAGCAAAGAATCATCCAAGTCGAATAATAACACAGAATTTAATCCAGGTGATCGGCTATATTACACAGTATATACAATAAAGTACAGGCGCAGAACACGCATAGGCAGCTACTATCTAACGCTAGTACACTCGTACTCTAGACACCCCTCTCTCTCACTGATTGGGCTCTGTATTTATACACACATCAGGCTTCGAGAAGCTTCCATTCTAGTGCTTTCTCGGCACGACTGGTGTGTCATGTGCTATAGCACACATGCATGTAAGGTCAGGCTGGGAACACACCGGAATGTACTCGGTCTCTCCTGACCCTGCGCTTTAAATAGCTACATGAACATGCATATGACCTCTCGTGTGCTCACTGCACAATATGATTCGTTACACTGAGTGAATACTCCTCCACAGAGAACATGTTAAGTATTTTATTCCAAAAATATTGATGGATTTTTAGAAAAGAATAATATATTTCAGAAATTAAGAAACAGTAATCTTGTTGAGTGTATGCAAAACTGCTTTATGCTATTTTTATTTCTATTGTTTGATTTTTTTTATGAAAACAATCTTTTTGTGTTTGTTTCTCCCCATCAGCCAGTGGTATTCTGAAAGGATTTGATCAGTTGTTGAACTTGGTGTTGGATGGAACTACAGAGTATCTCAGAGGTGAGTACAACAATTAAGGCTATTGTTGGGTGGCTCTGTTTGAGAAGACATGTTGTGTTGTGCTCAGTTTCTCAGACATTGCAATACTTGGTCAAGCCATCACATGTAGAGATGTTGATCGACAGTTAACATTTGGATCTTGCAATAATAATGAAAGATTTGGTCATGATATGAAAGAACATTGAAGAAAAGACATTCAAAAAGGGACACCCTGATCTCAAGCGCAGACTAGATCTAGACCCACATTCCCATAGAACAAAAAAAAAATGCATGGTAGATGCTTTTTTTCTTATATTTAATAAAGCTTTTGTTTCCCATGGTTTAGCTATTGCTTAACCTTATTTCAGTAGAAACTTGCAAAACTTGTTACCATAAAACCAGTAGGCATAGTTTACATTTCTTAATATTATGTATCCAGATTGCGCTGACAGATCTGCTACAGTTTTCTTACATTTCCCTGATCAGAGATGTCAAACTTCTTAATTTAGTCTGGAATTCGACATTCTGGTTGGCACTGATTTTCATATTTTTGGCTGATCAACCTGATGCCGTTTATCTCGCGGTCAGTTGAATTGAGATGTAAGTTGCTGGGCTAGAACCGAGAAATTGGACTTCGAATGTGATGAGGTGCGTCAGATATTAAATTTTTTTTTATTGCAGAAATTGAAAGTACATTCATTTTTGACCAAAAAAAAATATTGGTCTTATCCTTGGTTTATCAGGGTTTTGTGAGGTGGGTATGTAGATTTGTGCGTTCAACATCTCAGAATTCAGTCATTGCAGGGGGATTCTTCTTGTCTCTTTAAACCGCAATATCTGTGGCTAGAATACAGCTGGCTCAGGACTTTTTTCACCATATGAAAGGGTATGAAATAATCTTTCACATGATACCAAAAACCCTTTGTGGTAAAAAATCAACATACTTTATGTTTTGACTGGCTGCGAGACATTTGTTGTTATTATTATTATTCAGGTTAAATGTGATACACCTCTGCTATGCTGAATGCATTCGAAAAGTCCTGTTTTTTGCACACGCTCTCAGTTTGAGCCAAATACATGTACACCTAGGCTGTTGGTCAGTAGCTCATTTTCTAAAGCAGATGTGGAATCTGTTCAAAATTTATTTTGCTCAGATCCAAGCACCGGATTAATGTAGTCGAGTGGTTGCTTGAAGTTCTTTGTGGAAATTCAGTGTTTGAATCCTTTGACAAATATAAATGATATGGCAGCGATCTTAAAAAAGAGAGCTGAGTTGTTCCCTAGCAAAAACTAGGATCTAATCCGGACAGTGCAGATCTAGATTTTATTACAATATGCTCCCATGTGAAAAACTAATGATGGAGGCAGTGCTACATATGGTAGATACTTTTTTTCCCAGTAAATCACAGAGTACTCATATATTGTATTTCAAAAGTAAACATTAAAGTTTTGCCGACATAACAAACTCAGATGTTTTAGGTATTTGGAAACAAGACACAGCACAACATCCTTTGAATTACGGAGGTGCAAGATTTTCCGAGTATTTAATGAAGACAGTTTGACATCCCTGTGCTCAAGATTTCCATCCACTTACTTGAATTGAGAACAAACCAATCAGGACTTAAAAATACTTGGGAATGTATTACTGTTCAAAATTAGTCTGATATGCCCTTTTTTGTTTTTATCCACTCAAAAGTGAGTCCATAAAAAGTTTTATTTATCAGAAACCAGAGATATGTAACGTATTGAGTGTCCTTCATCAATATAGTTTATAGATTTATTATGTATATATATATTCTGTATTATATATATTTTACAACTTAAGAGGGAAATATCTATGAGCATTACAAACAGGGAATAAATATAGTAGAAGTATCACAAATGTGAATAAAATTTGTTATCTAAGGAAGCATGAATTCGTGGATGCCCTGTATAGTGTCGTGGGCTAGGGGCTAGGCCGACGGACTCAGGATCTGAAGTTCTGGGTTCGAAACCTGATAGGTCCAGACATTTTGTTCTTGGAAAAGGCAATTTACACACATTTCCTGAATCCACCCAGGTTTAAATGGGTATCCGGCTATCGACAGTGATTGATATTGTTAGATTGATAAGGATTTCAGCGACTAACAGGGAGCTGCCTTGTATACTTCCCAGGAAGCTGAGAACGTTTATAAGTGCCTTATTTGGGGTCTGTCAGGGTAATAATAGATTGTAAGGCACTAAGAGCTCATAATTACGGGAATAGGTGCTATATAACTTTCTTTTTATTATTATTATTATTATACCATTAGATCTGTATGTCAAAGTAAAAACTCAGGAATACTCTATGTGCTCATTTCATAATCAATGGAAATATTCTTTTTTTTTAAAATGTGCATTCTTGAATGTGAGAAGCAGTCAGGGATTGTACAAAATCTGTTTTTGCCAACAGCGTAAATGTTGTGAAGTGACTGTAGTTTTCCTTGAGTCTCAGTTGTTCTGAGTCTGCTGTCCATGACATTTTAAATGTATGTACACATCTGAGCATGAATGCATTTTGTTGGTAATGGTATATAATTGTTTCTCATCAACTGTGAAAAATATTTTGTTTTTTTAGAACAAGTAATATTTTACTTGTAAGGTTAGTGGAGAAAAAATTATTCTGAAAAGTGATACATGTAGGCCTACCATTTACTCTCATGAACAAATGGTTGATCTTTTGTGCACATATTTTTATGATTGTATTGTCTTTAAATAGCAGAGTTCATCTTTTTTTTTTTTTTTTTGTATAAATTTATTTCAGTTTTCTTTCTAAATATTTACAGATCCAGATGATCCGTTCAAATTGACAGAAGACACAAGATCATTGGGTCTGGTTGTATGTCGAGGCACGTCAGTCGTCCTGATATGTCCAGCTGATGGAATGGAAGCCATTGCAAATCCGTTTATTCAGCAGGAATAGACAACGAGCTGTGTTCAGATGATGAATGTTTGCTGCTTACAGTGTGAGTGAATGAAATCACTGATATATTGAATGGCTGCTTTGAGATAGTGTGAGAGAAAGTCAGACCATTTAAGTTCTACCTACAGAACTAATCATTGATTAATTTCATACACAAATATATCATTTCCGCCATTGTCTGTTACTACAGTTAATGTTGTTACTGTACACCATTTGTTTTGTTTCCAGTTAACTTTTTACAATCAATAAAAATTTCTTCATACAGAAACATTGTCAAATAGCGACAGTAATTGTTTTGAAATAAATCCCGTTATTCCCAATGTCTGGTTATTCCAGTATAGAGATAGTTCATGAAGGGCTTGTCACTGATAATGGAAAATAGCGCTGCTTTGCCTATAATTTGTATATGGTTACTTCCCATATTGTTCAATGTGCTTGGGTGCACATATATCGTATTTTTATTCCTGTGTCAATTTGACATTTGATTGTGAGTTTGCATTCATTGGCTCGATGATGACAGTCATTTACCAAAATTGGTCATGTCCATGCAGAAATTCTCGCTGTGACTGACATTTTTATTTTCATTTGTCATAATTCAAGCAATTTTATGAAAACAAAGAACAAACAAAACCCAGAAGGCGAGGTCTTGAAATTTAATCATTGTTACCAAGTTCTTGGTGTTCCCATGTTACTAGGCATGAGGTTCCACAAGCGTTTTCATATTGTGATGTTGGAAACTTGTGAAATATTTGGTATTGCTACTCAATGTTTTTTTTTTTTTTTTAATAAACTAAGAGGAAAAAAGAGAGATCAGGGATGTCAAATTTCCTACTTTTTGGCTGTCAGTAATTTTGCTCTTGGCCCCAAATCTGCTATTATTTACCATAAACAAAATTCAGTTTTTATGTGTTGCTAAAAAAAATGCTTGGAACTTTTCCTACTTTTTCATGTAGACAGATTGACATCCCTGATAGATTTTAGCAGTTAATGCTGTTCATAAATAAAATACACCCAGCATTTTCCTCCTGTTAATTTTATATAAGCTCTCTTCATATGACTTGATACACTCAAAGCAAATTCAGTTTGCAACTAATCTCACTAGATTTATCTTGGCACAGTTTAAGTATAAAACGTTTGTAATGAAATTATTTTTCTTGTTGTTTTTAGTACATAAATCTTTTCTTTTTTATTATTATTTTCTTATTCCGATTTACTTCTGTTGGAAGATAGTTCTGTGTGTGTTTGTTAGATTGGTGGGAGTAAAGGTGAAGTGATTTCAGGTAAATGACTCTGACTGAGTGCAGAGTAAACAATTGTTGTGTGAGACAGTGGTGAAATGGGATTGAAAGATGTTGCAATCATTACATTGTTAGATCAGTGAATGATTTTGACATAAATACAGGTATCTTATCACTGAGAGCCTCAGCAGACTGTTAAGATTTCAGTTTCATACGCACATGTAAATGTTTTTGTTGCTGTTACTGTTATATTTTGTAGTTTTACATTTTTTTCTTTCCTTTACAAAGAAAATTGTGAAAATCAGCAAACGGTAGTAGTAGTAGTAGACAATTCAACTCTCTGGCTACCTTCACCAACATGTGCTCAGCAAGTCCTGATATCTGAGAAACACCCAACCTTCACCCTTGTTACTTTCAGTTTCTCCACTATTGTTACATTACGCAGCGATGTGTGAGATCTGTATATAACGGCAATCATTTTATCGAAAGGGAAGGCATAGTATGTAAGACCTGTTTAATCTGGTAGTAGCTTTTGTAACGTTTTTTTTTTTTGTCTGAGGGAAGGTATACACTGTAAATTTACCCATCCAGACAGAGTATTGTTTTTCACAATGGCGGATGGCAGTTTGAATAGACAAATCTTTCAAAAGTTCAGATGAAGAATTGTTTGTTTCTGTGGCTTCTGATCAAGTGACAATACTGACTCAGATCCCAATTTTACAGTTAGAAATATTGGGCCTTTGAGGCTGTTCAATCACATCTTCAACAAGTAGCTTGAGTGTTACGGAGTTTTAGATTAACCCTATGCTTCAAGCAATACAGGAAACGATCTGCAAGACGTAAGCAGCAGTCAGTATCATTAACAACTCCTTTAGATTAATGTGGCGGAGACGATGCCTTAACCTCCTCACAGAAGGAGAAAAATGATCACATGCCTGTTTTTGTCAATTTCTCAATGTTGTGAACAAAATTATTACGCTTATGGAAAATGTGCTTTCACGACAGAAAAATATATAAAAAAAAATTGCAGAAATACTGAAAATCTGAACTTCTAATGATAAGCTCACAACATTTTGTTTTAAACCACTGCTGAAAGGTCTGCATCCAGGGCTGAATTGGGTCTTGTTAGTCATTGGGTTAATGTTCAGATTTGCGCTGTTCATATTTTGTCATACTCATAGCAATTGTCCAAATCATTTTGAATGGTTTTGAGAAAACTAAGCAAGCTTGTTTTCTCTGGGTCAAGGGTGTGATTTTAAAAATGCTATGCCAGTTTACAAGTTACACAATGAGATGACTCTATTGTTCTTGTAACTAAGAAAATATGTAAAGTATTTTGAATCTTGTTTGTCCTCTAGAGACCCACCAACTCTTCGGACTTTGGTGGAGTCTTCCACTTTTTGATGCTTGTTTTCACCATTATGATGAGCTTGTTGAAAAGACAGGTTTTGCATGGTGAAATAAGTAATGAAATCCCGAAAGAAAAATGCAGTGTTAGGCCTAATCCATTCAGACAACAAATGCATGGCTCAGCTTTTGGCTCCCATTATTTATTTCTTTGAATTATACATTCTTACTTTAAGGTTGAAGTTCCTTTTATTTTATTTTATTTTTTTATTTTGAGAGCCAGATTCTTATTTTGATACTTACAAGGATTGGCAGGTCTGCCTTGACAATTAATGTTACAAAAATGATAAAACTCAGTGAAAAAAGACTGAACCTAAACAAAATATGGAGTTGTTGGAATAAAGACTGAGAGAGAGCAAACAGTTAGAGCCTGGATTTTAAAAGACGAAATGATAATGGAACTGTTTGCAGATTTCATCAGTCAATTTAGACTTTTTGTTTTGTTTGTTTTGTTTTGTTTTACATACAACATGTCGGAGACTGAACCTGTGAACATGTTCAACTATGCTGATGCACCATTAAATCCCAATACAAACAAACAAAAATTAGATTGAATATGCTTGTACATGTAGTAGAATATCTTGCTACATGGTTTCTGTTATGTCATTTATATGACACTGTCATTTTGTCATTTATATGACAATGTCTCAATCTTAATAAATGTTGTTGATTTTTACTGTCAAAACTATGTCTGTTGTTTTTCTCTCATTTTTGTTTTTGTAAATAAATCTGAGCAAAATGTCTCATACACATTTTGAGAAATGCAAAAAGAAATGAAAAGTGTACATGTAGTTTATTAAGTGCTTTTGAACTGTAAATTGTAATTTCAAGATCTGGGCATTTCAAAGAACCAAAGACATGAATATTATTTTTCTGTCCATACAGTTTATCTGCTAGAAGTAAAACTGGAAAACTGTTATGTAAGGAATTTGACATTCAGAACTGTACATGAAGTTTCTTATAGAATGCCCTGTAACATTGTGCTAATGGGCACATCATGGTTGTAAGGTTTGACATTTTGCTCCCCTGTAAAAATGTCATGAAATACATCTGAAATGGAGAAGGAAAGATGCATAGACCTGTAAGTTTTCTGACAATCGTCGGAATTATGACAATCTGCCAGAAAAGAACCAAAGAATCTCCTTCAAATAAACGTATTTAGACTGATGTTTGATAGATAATTCTCTAATGGTGAGTTAAATTTTCAGAAGGGTTATTTTTTTTTAAACCCCCCCCCCCCATGCATAAAAAATGCTGTTATTTCTTTCAGTTCAGACAATCTTGTAAAGGGCCACTTACAGGTCTAGATGTAGATCCTGCTTGCTTTTTTTGAGTGACTCATCAGGCTTCTGACTTCTTGACACCCAGAAAATTGCTGAGTTGAATCATCAGATTGATAATTTGAAGAAGATGTGACAGAATTCCCTATAATTTAAACTAACCTTTGTCAGTCTCTGAGATATCTGCCAATATGGTGAATAAAAGATGCAAGATAAAACAGAGACACTGGTTTGAGAAAGGGACTTCAGTCAAGTCTGGTTAAAGCCGACCCCACAGAAGCTAGAAAAAAAATGGTTGGTTTCAAACATTACAAGGTTGACATTAATCAATATAAAGATATAAAGGGAAAAAAATGATAGCAATGCCAAGCAAGAATTTGTTTAAAACCCGTTGACTTTAAGTGCACTGTGCTGTTATTAAAAGTTTGTTCTTCATGCACATGTACGGGTATGCTTTATCATCGCAGACAAAATACATACATGTATCTCGCTGCTAGTTAGAATTAAAAAAAAAGGTAAAAGTACCATCCCTTGACCCCCAAGAGTGGAAATTGGCCTGGCCATTTCACACCACTTTGCCTCAGTGTAGCGCCAATGTGCTTCCCATGATATACATCAGGTACCCATTTTACAGATGGGTGCGCTGAGGAAAAATGTGTGTTAAGTGTGTTTCCTAAGGATACAACATGCTACCGTTGTGATTCCAACCACTGACCTCTGCTTCCAAATGCTGCAGCACAAACCACTGAGCTAACACGCCATACAGAATGAGTTGTATGTCGATGTTACACCAAACTGAGCTATTCCTATCAGTAAAAACCTGAATTCATAGATTCTCATGTAATGAAAACAGTTTTTAGCTAACTACTAACTAGACTGCGAATCAGAGATATTGCAAATTGAAGAGACAGGGAGTGACTAGCACTGGCTAAAATTAGGAGAAACATCATAACTGAATAACCTAATTGAGAACTGGAGTCCATATGTTCACCTCAACACATCTTGATAATGATATGTACATGTACTTGTAGTCTGCCCCTAAGAGCATATTATTTTCTTTTGCAGAGAGAAATATTCTCTCAAGTTTGGCAACATAGAAACCTCGATGTCAGATCATCTCCATCACATTCAATCTTTGATGTAGCTTTTAAAGTCCAGCAACTTATGACTCCATCTGATTACCCATGAGACATATTTGAAAGAAAACAGCGGAGACAGAATTCTTATTCAAAACCCAAGTTTTTATTTGTGGAGAGTGTGAGGGATGAGGGGGCGACAGATTCGTCAAATTCCTCTCACCCAATCTCAGTCACAAGTCTGTACATAATGGAACATGAGATCAAATACTGCAATGCAAAACAGCTCACAGATGTGTTCGGTTGAGAGAGAGGACAGACTAATGTCATCAAGCTCAGAAACAAATGACTTATCTGAAAAAAAAAAAAAAAACTTTAAAGTTTGAGAACATCTGTTAAAAAAAACCACACATTTTGCAGGAAACAATATAATCATAGACATCTCATTTGAAATGTCTAATATTATCATATTATCATACCTTTTCTTTTCTCTCCATTTTATCACAGACAAAAATGTTCATGTCAGATCCAAGGATGTATCAGAAAGCTAAATACTAAATGACCTCACTCTGATACAGGCCGTTATATACGTTACGTTCTATATACGTCTTTCAATCTCCTGATGGAGGTCATATCGACGATACAGGAGGCCACTTGTTTGTCAGCATGATGACAATGCTTAAATTACAGGCAAAGACCAAGAGGAAGAACCACGTATGTTCACTTTTTACAAGCGGGAGAAATCTGAAATTTTACTTTTAAAGATGTTTTTTCTTTTTGTTTGAGAAAGTTATTGATTCAAATCAATGCTCAGGACAATAAGTGGCTGTTTGATATTCCTTCTGATCTGTTAGGGCTCAGGTTTAAATCCACGGAAGGTAACGTTGAAAACAGTAAAAAGAAAAAAAAAAAGAAAAAAATGTGGATTCCTGTTTATCTTCCCTCTTGGTCTTCATTTGTTTTATTTATGATAGTATAAATGTAGGAAAGGTTGTAACATTGATGTGTTAAAAAAGATATACGTAAAGTGGAATCAAACTTATTTGCATTAATATTGAATGTTTTCTGCATGGTGGAACATAGAAACTTATGTAATGTAATACATACATTATACATATGTAACACAGATGTGTTGTTGAAAAAATAAATGAACTAATTAGGAAAATAATAATTTAAGAAAAAAAAAAAATAGGTACATCACATCCACGGACTGAAATTAAAAGTTGTTTGCATAATTAATGTTGAATGTCAAACTTATTTAACACATTTAATTTATATATGACATTTATTGATGTGAAAAATGCTGTGTTTATATTTATCTACAATCATCTATCCTTTCTACAGACATTTAAATTGAATTAAGTCCATTTCATGTGAAAGGGAAAAAAAAAAGATGAAGAAGTGAAAAATTATCACACACTGTAATTTGCCATCCATTCCTCCAATGAACATGGTAGAAAATGTTTACGTAATTGAAAAAAAAAAAACAACAAACAAAAATACAGTTGAAGAATGGAAATACAAAGAGTACAAAAGTTCAAATTTGAATCAAAGTTTCAAAGTATCTCTAGTTTTGACATATACATGTATTATTTTTTATCATTGTCATGTAAAAGACATGGACATTTTCCATCTTAACACAGTATAACAAAGAGTACTGTTACGAGCAGTATGTTTGAGAAAAATTATAGTGGGCTTGTTGTTTCCCAAAATTTGAAGGAAGTTTGCACTTTCGGATGTCTTGGGATTGATGAAACTAGACTTTGGATGTATTTGTATCTTAATTCTTTCTTGTAAGGATAATGAAGGAATAGACAACAAATGGCTAGACACGTGTTGTGAGTCATAAGTGTTGACTAGTGATAAGAAGAACTGACAACAGAATCATCTGGCAAGCCCTGGTCGTCAATGTCTGCTCCTGATCTGACACCTAAACTAAAGAGAGAGTGTGTAAATATGGCAAGGCGTGTAACACATTTATACATATAATTAAAAAAAGAGAGATAGAAGACAACAAAAGAATACAGATAAGGAAAAAAAATTAGCTTTCTTCACACATTTCCATTTACTCATTTATTCTGAGGAAAAAAAAAAAAAACAGACACACAAAAACAGTGAATCAAACATTATCATCCATATGGACTTTGAAAACAGTACAATTATATTAATAATAATGACATGTTCTGTGATCTTTTAAAAAATATACATGGATAAAGTTTTCAACTTGTGCACATCAGGAATTTGGTTTGACAGGTTGATTACTACATGCATTAATGAAGAACATGCTTAGCAAATGAAACGTGACACAATGAAATCAAACTCTCGTCAAACTGAGTCGACAGGAGAAATCACCTGTTCTTCAACAGTAAATGAATTTTTAAGAGATGTTTTTTCCCTCCACCAAACCCTTCTCTATCAATCTAAAAATACATTTCCGAGTTCACTTTGTTGGAATAGATCACGTGAGAGCCCCAAAAATGTATGGCCTAACAAGGATAATGGCCTGAAAAGGATTAATAAGAATTTACAAAAGTGATTGGCCATTTTCTCGATAAATTCAGCTACATCAACAGGTCACCCCCTTCGTCTATAATTGCCAATATCTCCAACTTCAGCCTAAGGTAGAAAACTCATTTTTTCACACACAGAAAGGGAAATGAATAATCCTCAGAGTGATACCAATAACTCCATACGTCCAAAATTTGATTAAGAGTCTGATGTTGTTGTGTCACTTCTTAAGTTTAAATAACAAACTTTCCGTGAACACATTGTTATTTGTTTTTACTCTAGAAGCTTTCACTTTACAGTACATGTATATATATAAAGTATCAGGTGAAAATGCAGGAAAATTACTGTTTCTATAATGATATTTTGTACTCTATCTCAACTATTGGATGAAGCCGAAAGAGAAAGACGAATGTTTCGAAATGCTTCATCCTCACACAAGTTAGGATAGGGTTAGTTCCATACATGGGTTAGGATAACCATCACCTCAATATAGATCTCTATATATGAGTGGGGTGGGGGGGGGGGGGTGGAGGGGGTTAGGAGGGAAGGCATTCTTTTTCACTGGATGTTTGAAAAAAAAAGTGACTTCAGTTCAAAGGGACATTTTGCTACTAAAGACTTACACGTTTTGAAATGCCTCATCGTATTAGACTATGTTTTTAAGATAGGATGAGTTCAATAAATTTTAAATCAGGGAGATGAATAATTCCTTCGAAATACAGGTCATTTTTTGAGAGTCCATTTTTTTTCTTCTGATAGGTTAAAAAAAAAATATATATATATATAATAAAACAGAAAAAGAGAAGTATTCTCTTTTGATGGCCACTTTGTTAGAATTAAAGCAAGATTTTGCAGATGCCACAAAAAATTAAGAAAAATACTTGTATTAGTAAGTTGATTTAGCATATTGTCTTCAAAAGAGCCAGGCTGAGTGGTGATTTCACAACACACTTCACATGAATTTGGTCGCTGGAAGCTGACCACAGCCACAATAAAATTATTCCTACCATTTTTTTTACTGGGCCATAAACAAACCATATTGGATTATGCATGAAATGATGAACAATGAAATAATTAGAAAGAGGACTTCTGTTTTGACCTCTACATGTAGTATGGCATACAAAGAGTAAAGAAGAAATTGCTGTATAGGGTCTGGCTGAAAAATGTAAGTGATGGGGGGGGAGGGGGGGAGGGGGGTAGAATGGAAGATAGGGCATTCATTTTTGGGACCAGATGGTCAAAACAGATGCAATGGTTGCCCTGAAGAAGGACCAAGTTGGTCCGAAAATTTGGCGATTTAACATCAAGAAGTTATTTATAAGTGTTATTTGCTTTTTTCAAAATTTTTTTCTACATTGTTGTATTAGTTGCCGGTTGGACAGTCTTTCTCTATTTTAAAAAACAGATGCAATGGTCTATTGTGACCTAGTTTTCCTTTTCCAGCAGTCAAGCAGCATGGTTTGATTTGGCTCAGGATATTGAATTAGACTGTGTAGATTCTAGGTCCAGATTCTACACTCTAGAAGGGAGAAGTTTCACACCAAGACTTCAGAAGGGTTATGATTAGAGTTAGATTAGGGTTAGGTTTAAATCTATGGGTAGCATGAGGATGAGAAATATGGGATTGATTTATTCAGGTACCTGGAACGTTACAATGTTAAGTTAACTTGGTAGCAATAGGACACTGGGACTATTTTGATCATATGGTAACAATGGCCTGGTCCAAAACACAAACAATATCATCAGTTGACTTTCGCTGCTGAAGTATTAGGTCATAAATTAAACAAGACTTGACTGATTCTGACTAAACCTAAAGAAGTAAATAAGTGAGTGAATAAATGTGGGTAAACAGTGTAGAGAATAAGATGTTTTACTGAAGTTAAACAGGCATCTTGAATCTTGTGGAACGGTACATGTCTACAAAAGTAGTTGCAGCATGACACTAATTCATTATAATATATATATATTTTTTTTGTTTTTTAGACGCCATTCAAACACATGACAATAAGAGAGAAACCAAACAGCTGTGGCTGACATATGCCCCCTAGATCACCCGAATGCATAGATTATTTTGAATTTTTTGTTTTGCTCACTCGTACACGTATAATACATTTTACAAAAAAATGTATGCAAATGAGAGTCAGTTACTTGAGACATCCTGAACCTTTACAGCCCAATGGTACAAAATCTGTGACACACTTGAATAAGACAGAGAAAGTAAATCAAATTGGAGCTGTTATATAAAATATTGCTACAAAAAAGTGCATACATCTTTCGCTGTCCAATTTTCAGTGGACAGATCTATTAGAAGTCTTCCTGTAAGTTTTCTGATATGCAGATATTTAACAGTGATTTAAAGTTATGCTGTTGTGTCCTTAAATAATTCCCTAGTTCATACATGGTTAACTGAAAGAATAGATGAGAACTACATTATGAAGACTCTGCCAAATGAGATAATCATAATACACAATTCTTGAGAAACTAACATCTCTCATTGTAGTTTATGATAGTCCTTTACAATTTTCACACAATACAAAGTGACATAGCTGCTGCTTTTAATCAGCCGGTGAAGAATCAAAGATTGCCTCAGCCAAAAGTTAACCAATTAACACTGAGTTATCGCTGCTCATGCAAACTCATACTGATGATATTATGGACCTTTCATGATGAGCTCTCCAGCACAGAAGAGATTTAAAGTTACTCTAAATAAACTTCATCTCCAGTTTCTAAGTATAGCTTGATCTACCTTCAAGTCCGGGCCTAAATCTTGCTTGATATTCATCATTTTTTGTTTCTAACCCTTTTCTTATGCTTAAAAAAGGAACATCAGTACAACCACATCATCTTTGTATACAGTGGCTCACCAGTACAGTGACTCACCATGTTTTCATAAACTGGAAGTTATTTGAGGAAAATACAGTTATATGGACCCTGGGTTATGGGGTATACATAATCATTCTGAGTTCTGGAGTTATGTGTCACTAATAAAATTGTGTACTCTGTTGCCATGCATGCTTTTCTATAAACTGCTCAAGATTCCATTTATCCTCTATCATATTCAGCTGTATCATATTTGTGACACTGGGTTGCTAAGGATTAAGAAGTTTGAAAACTACAACTTACTTCATCAACATAACAAACGGCAGGGTGCATACTCGGACACATTTCTATTGCTCTTCAGAGATCAATGTACACTGATCTAAATGCAGAGTGAAATGGATTATTACAAATAGTACAGCAAAATGAATTACAGTACAAAAAAGACTTACTGCACAACACAGTGAAATGAATTACAGAGTAATGCAGTAGAAATGGATTACAGTACAGCACAGCAAAATGAATTACAGTAAAATGGATTGTAGTAGCCTACAAAACAATGAAATGGATTACAATACAATACAATAAGATGGTATACAGTACAATGCAAGAAAATATGCATGAATAAGACTTCATGTCCCATAAATAATATAACGAAAACTGTGCCAGCCAGTTTTGAGATACTATGGACATCAACTATTCAAATGTTTGACTACAAATCCAGGAAAGGTGGACAAACAGCTAAACAAACAGACAATGAGATAATGGTACACCTACAGACAGACAGATAGACATATATGGACAGATATATAGATACTGACAGACAGACAGACTGACATAAAGATAGACAGGGTAAGAAAGTAGGAAAGATGATATATTAAAAATAATAATGCTCTAGATCATTGGTTTCAGGTCATGCTTGTCCACCACATTCATAACGTTTTTTTTAACATAAATTTCACTCTGAAGATCATTCATATTTAGATTTCTAGAATTCTATTCAGGTTATGACGAGATAAGGTAATTCATCTCTTTTATCTTTTAAATCATTACAGTACAGAGATGGCCAAAAGTAGGCTTACACTTAGCAGGTATGCACTTCACAAAACAAGATCATTTTATTTCATTACGTATTTCATTTGTTACAATCTTAAATGACATGTAACAATACATCTCAACATTTCCAAAATGTGAGTAAAGGGTATGGAAGAGTAGTTTGGAATTATTGTTTCAGTAATTAGACCTGAAATAACAAATAGTGAAATAACTGTATGCCTACTTCTGACCGACCTTGTATAACATCTAAAAATGTCTCGCCGCCAGTTGAAATGAGACGTAAGCCGCTGGCTAGAACCAAGAAATCAGGCTTTGAATGTGATGAGGGGGGTCAGACATTGATTTTCTTTATTGCAGAAGTTGAAACTGGATTCATCTCTGAACATGATAGCATCGGTCTTACCCTCGATTTCTAGATATTTTCTAATTAAAATCAGGTTTCAATGGGAGGAAAGTATGTAGATTTATGCGTTAGACTATTGATTTAAACTCAATTTTCTCGGAACTTCAGTTATTGCTGGGAAGTCCCTGCTTGTCTCTTTAAACTGCAATATCTCTGGGTAGAATAACGCTAGCTCAAAACTTTTTTCACCATCTGAAAAGGTAAGAAATAAGCTTTCACATTACACCAAAAACCCCATTATGGTGAAAAATTGACATACGTCTCATTTTGACTGGCTGCAAGACAAATGATAAAATGTAACAAATTCGACTCACTCGTCATTTGGAAGTAATGTTATAACGGCTCTGACAAACACAATGACATTCAGATCTCCTATCTCTTCAAGGTCATTACACTATCTATCCATAAAGAGAACTCACTTTCTTTCTCTACCGAGCACAATGAGGTAGTTAACACAATTTTAGGGTTGAACAGCCTAATTTGAATGATGATTGATTATGCAGAGTATGAGAGCAGAGAATACAGCCCAGAGATGTGGGTATCAAATTTATACACATTACCTAGGACTAGAAGTAAAGCCAAAACATATAAATGTAGGCTATATGTTTGTCCTATGCACTGAATAAAATGATTTTGGTACAAACTATTTTTGTGTAATTCAAAATATAAAGTACCTGACTTGAACAAATCTTTTCATTATTTAAAACAAAGCATTTTGACTGGTTGTCAAATAAAAAATTTGTGTTTATTTTTTTTTTTTTATTTTATTTTGCAAAGTTTTCTCCCTTTTTTTTTTTTTTTGTTGTTTCATTTTTTGTTTGCTTGTTTGTGGTTTTCATTACAAGAGTTTTTGGTCACATCTTCATCAAATTTACTTATCTAAATATGCACCATTTGATGTCACAAAGATGGCGATGAGGAACCCAGCCATAGATATCACACTGCATATTGATGTATCTGTATCCATGCATAAAAAAGCTGTTGAATTCAATTAGTTCTGTAAAAGTACCACGGGGGCTCGGACATAAATGAGATGCAGCACGATGAAATCATGCGCTAATCAAACTGAGGCGTCAGGAGAAATCACGTATCTTTCAACAGTGAACAAATTTTGAACGCAATTTTTTTTTCCTCACAGAAATCCTTTATATCAATATAAAAATGTATTTCAGAGTAAAAATTGCTGAAATAGATTGAGTAAAAGTCCAAAAATTGTAATTTAGCAACAAGGGCTAACAAAGATTAATAAATTTTCTCACTAAATTCACCTACAGCATCAGGCCACCTCCAATGTCTTAATTGCCAATAGCTCGACTCCTAATTAAGGTAGAACAAAAAAGTTTTCTACCCATGAAAGGAAAATAAATAACCTTTACAGTGATACCAATAACTCCATGTGCCCAAAATTTGATGAGAGCCTGATTTCATTGTGTCGGGGCTCAAGTAGATAAATGTATAAATGAATAATTTAAAAACTCCAAGTTATCTTAAAATTTGAATCTGATGGCTTAGTGCCCTTTGTTTTCCAATTCTCCAGTGAAATAAAAATCACTTTCACAATCACAATTTTTACTTCATTTCCTTTCATTCACAATGTTCATATCACACCATGAGTTGATCAATGACAAGCTAATATACAAAATAAATAAATGGAAGAAAGAAATCACAAAGATAAGAAATAACATATGATGTGCCAACAGTAGAATATATTACATTCAGAATTAATTTTTCAAAATATATTATTTAATGTCATGTAAAAAGTTAGCTATTAGAGTATTTAAAAACAAAGACTCTCTCTCTATTACATATACATTATAATACAAAATTCAAGAGAGATATTCTAGTCATGTTCTATGATTATATTATTATGTATGATTGATGAAGTCTATGCAAATACAATAAACAAACACAAACAGAAACGAAAGTAGAAACAGGAGAAATTGTGCTGGTTTCTAAACATTCCAACTGATGAACAGTAACTGTTTTTTTTTTTTTTATATGATTTGCCAAGCAGTATCTTATAATAGCTGTGCGTGCATGTTTGCATATTGATTGTTTAATGATGGAATAAAATAAAGAGTGGTTTACTGTAGACAGTAATGTAATATGGTAGGCCAGGTCATTAGTTTTTTGCTACGTATCTGATTTCAATGGTTAGCTACCCTTGCATTAATTTGTCTCATTTCACAGACATTGGTTTATGTGTAAACTTTAAATTACCAAAATTTTTTAAGTGGTTTCACATTATTTGTGTTGTTTTTATGAATTTAACACTCTGTAATCTGGTTACACTAGGAAACATGAACATGAGCCCCCGTCAAAATTCTGACTTTGACAATATATTCTGAGGGTTCTTATCTTTCATTTTGCTTCGAAACGCATGGCAATTGGAGTAGATTACCTTTGCCCAAGAGTCTCTGGTGGGTTTATTTTGATATCAAGTACTAAAAAGCATAGGATCTGCAGCATAACCAATATATTACAGATACGACTAAATGTAAAACAGATATGATGCTAACTTAGTCTGTTCCAGCAATTCTGCACTAATAGTCATACTCCAGTTCTTCTTGTGGATGTTACAAATGTGCAGACAAAATCCGTTCATCTCCAATCTGCCTCAATCTGAGTTCTGTCTGAAGTATCTGGTGACTTGTCTTTTCTATCCAAAATGCTCAATTTGCTCAGATATGGATTAATTTTGGAGACAAGACTGAAATTACCTTGCTGGATAAGTTGACGGATCTGACACATATACAAATTGGAGACGTATGTGCTGTTTCTGCACTCCTAAAATACATGTACTGTCATTAGAGATGGTATCACAAAATATGGGCAGCATAACAAACATCTTGCTGCCAGACAAAATGAATGATGTATTGATTATCTACCATAGTGAGTGCTTTCATTTAAAATTTTCTGGAATGAGGGCTTTACCGTAGTCAGACACGCTTCAAATTGATGAGACAGAAGATGACCTCTCTGCACTGGCTAAAGTGAGGAGGAAGATTAGCAAAAATGAACAGTTCAGCTCATTAATCTAATGAATTCAGTCCACAATATATGATATACATGTACTTGTAATCTCCATTTTGTTATTTAGCGATCTGCACTTTCAGCTTATATGGTATAAGTATAAAAACATCGATATCAGACCCTCCTTATCACATCCAATCCTGGATTTCTATCTTTGAAGTATATGTCTTGCAGCCAATCAAAATGAGACGTATGCTGATTTTTCACATATGGAGTTTATGGTCCCACGTGAAAGCTAATTTCATACCCTTTCAGATGGTGCAAAAAAAGTTCTGAGCTAGCTTTATTCTGGCAAGAGATATTGCAGTTTAAAGAGACAAACAGGGATCCCTCAGCATTGGCCGAAATTCCGAGAAAATGGAGTTTAAATGAACGGTCGAATGCATAAAGCTAGATGGTTACCTCACAAAACACCGATTTAATGAGAAAATATTTATAATTGAGGGTAAGACCGATGCTGTCTTGCTTTTTCAAGTTCTGCAAAAGAAAAAAAATTGATGTCTGACCCCCCCCAACCCTCCCATCACATTTAAAGCCTGATTACTCAGTTCTAGCCCTGCAACTTACATCTCATTCTGACTGGTCGTGAGATAAATAAGTAATGTGGAGAACTGGTCATTTGTGGTACAGTGTTGTTGATATTAATGTTAACACTGTTGTTATTGGTCGTTGTCGAAGTCACAAAGTTGACAAATCCAAGAGTTTACCATGATGAGGACATATGTGTTCAGCTGAAAACTTCAGAAATTGCAGTACTTAGAACTGCTGTTTCTTTTACTCTTGACTTCCTTTTGTTGATAATGTTGTTGTTATTGTTGCTGTGGTTGCTCTTCTGACATGATTAAGTTGCATATGTCAGCTTCATACAATCTCATACAGGCTGGCCAGTTTCAAAGCTCTTAAGGCTGTCAATTGTGGTTGTTGCTGTCGATGTTGTTAATGTTGTTATTATTTAGATTCCTGAGGAATCAGCTCAGGATGGCAAAGGATTAGCCTAACTTCAGTATTCCTGATGATATCAGCTATTGCTGTTGCTGTTGTTGTTGTTGTAGCTCTCATTGATGGTGTTGGTGTTGTTGTCATTATTGTTATGGAGATTCTAAAGAGATCAGCCCAGCTTTCAAGTTGCTGGAGATGGAAACTATTGTACTTGTGTTGCTGTTGTTGTTGTTGTTGTTGATGTTGTGGTATGAATTAAGTTCCTGAGATATCAACTCATAGTGATGAAGAATTAGCCCAACTTCAGCATCCCTGGTGATATCAGCTACTATTGCTGCTGGTGTTGATGTTGTTGCTGTTGCTGTTGTTTTCAACATTATCAGTTAAATTCTCTAAGACGGAAGTTCCAAATGATGAAGGTGCCATTGTCGAACTCTCCATAGTAGCACAAGCTTTTGAACCTCATTACTGTCGACATAGCAACTCTCATCTAAAAATATTGGCAGCCATCAATGCACATATACACAGTGCTATGTCAGGGCCTTGAGATGTCCTCGTACAGGTAACACATACTTGTACACACATATTAAAGATGGAAATTACTCTGAACTGCCGTGAAAATATTCTATCTGCCCAGGCCTGCCATGTTCTGGGCCTAGTCACTGGAGACTATCCAGTGCCGCATTAAACCTCAAAATGTCAATCAAGGTCATGCCAAACTGTCTCTCCAGACTGTTGTGAAAGTACTCAGGCGCCTGCGGAAGATGAAGGACAGACAAGGCAATTAAATCACTTTGGTGGGCTACACTGGATTTTTTTTACCAGCTATGCTATATCACTTTACCAGAGACCAATACAAGCACAGTATAGAGACAGAAAAAAAAAATCATTTATGCCCTCTTCACTCAAAACGTACATCACAAAAATTTTCAAAAAATTCATGGTATACGGAACAATTCAGAGCTGAGTTCTCTGTTATTCTATCTCCATTATTTGAATTTGAGAAAATAGATGTTTTATGTTTAGTAACCGTTTTTGCACATAGGACATAGGACAAAGTGATTTTAAAATATACCTGTTTGGGCAAGTGATCGGTGAAATAGTTACATTATTTGGCAGATTTGCTATCCCTCTTTCATATGATATATATATATATATATCTCCAAAAGTGGAGGTAGAACAACGTAAGAACTAAGCTCATGATGTGTCCTGCTTATCATTCTTATGGTAATGACTGGTAAGTTTTACTTATTTATTTCTGTGTATGTGATCAATCTGTCCAGTGACAAGTGATATTTCTTTTCATTGCGTTGTTTCTTCAACATCAGTTGGTATCTAGCAAAGACAAGTAACAGGTCTGGACAAAAACAAGCAAGCTCCATTTCTTCAAGAAATAAGATTCCAATAGCTAAAAACAAGTAAGAGGTTAGGGAAGAGTTAGGTCATTTTGAGAAAGTGGGGAAAAAATCAATTATCTCTCTCGTTACTTGGATCATAAGTAACAGAAAAATCTGAATATTTTACTGCGATAATTTATTCCGAAGTTTTGCTTCACGTGTTTCAAATAATAAGAGAAAGGGTGGGGGGGGGGGGGGGAGGGGGGGGGGGGGGGGGGGGGGGGGGGGGGGGGGGGGGGGGGG
>JBCAUA010151904.1:0-22125 GCA_038406235.1 Peronia verruculata | reverse complement strand
CCAGGGGGGGCACCCCCCCCCCCCCCCCCCCCCCACTTCTTTGTTGGAGTCTCAACAATTCATGGAATGAACTATTTTAACACACTTTTTGTCGTACTGCTCTGGACTAGATTAGACAACTGATCATACAACCAGATGAAATAAGTCAGATATGAAAGGGGCCTTCGTAATGTAAATCAAATTTTTACTGAGTATGGGGGTCGCAGGGATTAATTCTGAACATGAGTATCTCAGAAGATTCTTTGTAAAGTTTAAAAAAAAAAAAAGGTATCCTTTCCAGTTAATACTATCCATGAACATCTAACATCACCTCTTTTAACCTGGTTGTTTAATATATCTAAAATATCTGACAGGTGGGCCTAAAAAATAAGTGGAGGTAGTTCAGCATCAGGGTTGACTTCTACCTCTGAACTTTTGATCTCCTCATAAGGTTCCTGACCTCTGTACAGACAGTAGTGTTGTGTAATGAACAAAAGGTCAAACAAGATGGAGAAAAAGCCCAGGCCAAATTTGGTTGGATCACCAAATATTGAGCCCCAGTCATCTGGTGGTTAAGAGAAAAGGAAGAAAAATATTAGAACATAATATATTTATAATGATATAGTTTATGTAATGTAGCACTGATCAAGACATATTTCCTGATGGACAAATAAGGTATTCACATACAAGTTGTATTTTTCAGTTCTGCAGTTTATGCTAATTTGTTTGTTTCTTTTTTTTGTTTTCCATCAAAATCTCTTTTTAAATCAAATTCTTGACGTGTTTAGGCCCTACGTTTATCATGTGAGTTCAATAATGTTATTCAATCAATAAGGAAATACCGTAAACAAAAACATATCATAAATATTATTATCTCCCTGAAAGAAATCTAAATCTGATCTTGTTCTACATGATTGGCTAAATACATTAAAAAAGAGATGAAAAGACAATATAATTATCTATGCATTCACCTTATAATTTCATTTTATTTTTTGTTCTTACAAGATGCATTTCAATAATAAAAAATGTGAGATGTGAACAAAAAATGAGAGAAGTTTCAGAAAAATATGCTGTCCTACATGCATGAAATGGCAAAGTAATGTGGTCGAGTCAAGAATAAGAAACTCAGTTAATTTCCTTCTCCAAGGCTGTGATAATATTTTAAAATATTAAATTTAAAATATTAAAAAAACACTCATGCATGAAATGGCAAAGTAATGTGGTCGAGTCAAGAATAAGAAATTCAGTTAATTTCCTTCTCCAAGGCTGTGACAATATTTTAAAATATTAAATTTAAAATATTAAAAAACACTGACAATCTCAGTCACAAGAACTGTGTTTTTTTTTTTTTTTTGTCAACCTGTCCAATAAAACTCTCATAGAGTCGTAACATAAATGTTATAAGGCTTAAAATATTCAATATCATAATAGATCAGGGCTCTAGCATAAAGATTCTCTTATATGCTAGATGCCAAGCTCTATACTCTGATTTGAAAGTGTCCAAGCAAACTTTATTTTTACAGATCTAGTTGTTGAGTTTAATCTAAATCTAGATCTAATTCAGGCATGTTTACTGTGACCTAGATTCATTATCACTCATTTACCTAAAGTGTAAATAGACAATTCTAGAAAAAGCACAAACAAGTATTATACTTGCAACACTGTGATGTGCTCACAAGACTAAAATGACTATGAACCAATATATGAAGGACTTGTGAATAAAAAAGCAAAAATATTAAATACTCAGTGCAGAGTTGAAATGAAGGCTCGATTTCCCCAGGCTCATGTGCTTTTCACTTACAGTGCAATACACTTATAATAAACTTTTTAAAATTAAATTTTTGCTTTAGTTCAGGTTCATCCTTTTTGCAACTGTGTTATCATTTTCCTTTTTATCTTTGTATTGCTTAATGTCAACCACATTTAAGTCACAATTTTTCTGGATCCTGAGGGATTGACTTTAGCTAAATTAGACTGCATCTATAATGGAATCAGATGAAACAAGTGCTGCTGAGCTATAAGTGAGACTTCAGCTATAAAGCAAGCAACATTTATAAAGCTAGAGAAAAACAAATGCAGGATATATAAAAATAATAGTTTTTGTAAACTATTAGAAGCTTCTGTAAAGAGTATAGAAGTATTTTCATCAGTTATGCTCTCTCATATTATTACTATTATTATATTTTACATGAATATTTTCTGCCACAGAGGGAAGACTCCCACTAACAATCGTATAACTTCATGCTGGTCAAAAAGACACAACATTTGCTATGATAAATATAACAATCAATTAGCCACTGTTATCTTTATCATAGTGAAATAATTTTCCATTTTCCTGATATGTGATGTCTACTTTTAGAACTAAATATCTTTATTTGGCTACTGAAATTTTACTCACATTATTCACATCATAATTAGCTAAATCAGAGGCAATAAAAATTCTTAATGATAAATGAGAGATCATTATTTACTGGTGCATCTTTTTTTCTAGACAGATGAGGTTCCATGAAGCTCTGACTCTTTAACCAGGGTTTCTGTATTATTAACAAAGTGATAATCATCACGTTCTTTGTACAAATGATAATGCTGGACAATGAAAATAGTGTCGAAAAAGATGGTGAGCCATCCTAGACCAAATTTGGTTACATCACCAACTACAGAACCCCAGTCATCTGTACAGAGAGAGAACAGTGAAAATGAGGATAAATTATGAGGGTAAATTACTGAGATTTGTGGGCAATTAAATGTGGAACACAACTCATCTGTAAAGAGCAAAATTAAAATCACAATAAATTATGCAGAAGTTTGTCACATCACCAAATATAAAACCCCGGTTACCTGCACTGAGCGATGAAAATCAAAATACACTACAGTAAGTTACTGGAAATCATGTCCCTGAGTCTTCGTTTTCATTTTATTTCAGGGCAAAATTTGTTTTAAAATACACACACCAACATGCACCTTTTCATATCGATCTCTCTCTCTCTGTCTCTTTTCTTTTTTAATTATCATTTTTTTTTTATTACTATATTTTGTTTTTACAAAGACCTGCCAAATACCGGTATCCACTTCTACGGTGGCTGGACGGTCAAGCACAGATGAATGAACTTGCAGAACAAATCTGGTCACATCATTTAGAAATGGCGCTCAGCCATATTTACAGAAAAAGAAAATCAGGGTAAACTATGGTAGGCTAGAAGATATGGAGTTCCAATAATCTAAACAGAAAGAAACAAATGTGCTGTACGTAGCTATAATCTGTCATAAAATTACCATGATCTATGGATTGAAATTTTGAATTTTACTCTCCATTTTAATTGAAAAGGATGTGTTTCGAGGCTGAGCAGAATGAGTCACAAGTCTCTGGACTCAGACTAAAAAAATGGTTGTTGAATGTAATAAAGTAGTCTATTATGGATGTGTGTTATGTTGTCTCCAAATAGGAAAATACTGCTCTTATGGAAAAGTTGTGAGTATATTTATATCTGCATGTTGTGAAGTGAATATAATCTTACATATTATGTTCTGTGCTTAACTCCTTTTTGTTTACTGATTTTTTTACTGACTTTTTTGACCACATAAAAGTGTATAAATTTTGGTTCTGTTAGAAATAACTCAATTTGGTAGAAAACTGACGCACAAGTCATTTTGATGGCTGTATGCAAATGTTGTATAATTCAGTTTCAACCAGCACATAGCCAGCAGAGATTTGACTATATAGATTCAAAATAAACCCATTCTCTCAAACTTGCAGAGGTAAAACTTTCATGGACCTTGTTCGGTGTGTGATAACTCTTTGGATTATCTCTCTCTCTCTCTCTTTTTTTTTCTTTTTTGCCTCAACACAAACTGCAAGATATCAGAGTTTCCAGGGTGTGATGCGAAGGTCGCAAAAACGAAAAGTAAATACAGTTGTTATAGAAAATGATGGGCACATCAACGGCCTACATCAGGAGGTCACTATATCAGTGCTGAACACAATCCAAGAAGACTCTATATATCTCTTTTACAATCAAGTGAACTATTCTAAAAGATGTGGATGTCTGTTGCATGAAAGAACTAATCATAAGTGTTACAGAATTCTCTTCAGCCATCAGCGGTGGCATACTTATCAATCTGAGGCAATGTCTTGAGTCTACCTTGTTCTGATGGTAGTCATGATATTGTTGTCTTCATGTAAGTGTGGATGTATCTTATATAACTGTGTCTCATCGACTGTGTATGGGATTTCCCTTTGAG
This sequence comes from Peronia verruculata, assembly GCA_038406235.1. Classification (NCBI taxonomy): domain Eukaryota; kingdom Metazoa; phylum Mollusca; class Gastropoda; order Systellommatophora; family Onchidiidae; genus Peronia; species Peronia verruculata. The sequence goes on along the minus strand of JBCAUA010151904.1, from coordinate 17,907 downwards.
GATAAACTAAATAAAAGTTTTTCCTTATTACTATAGATGTTTAAGGTTTGACAGGTAGTGCTTTTAAGTGACATAATGTGAGAACCATGTATGACACTGAGAGCTGTTTGGAATTGAATTCCAGTGCAAAACATGATGAGTGACTTTTTCACTAGCTGACGCCTCAACACTTTTACAGTTTAAAATAATCGGAATTCCTGATGAAGATATCCCTGGCTCAGGTATTTATACTCTTTTATGTGTCTTTGGCAATAACTTTTTACGAAACACAGAGATCTGTGAGATCAGCAGCCAATCAACAACCGGCAGAGATAGGGCATGTTGTTGCTGGATTGGTAACTTGTGGTTTTCTCTTCATTTTTTAATAAACAATGAATTTACCCAATGAGGAAGCCCACAATGAAAAGATTAACAGATTCTGTCGAGTTTACAGTGCAAGGGCTCAGTGTACAAAAGACATCAGGGCCAATAAAGGTGTTAAACTGTGCTGTACTTTCCAAGACAAGATAAATCTATACTTTGGAAGTAACATTAAACAAGATCTACCGCACCACTCAAAAAGTTTGTGCCTGAAATGCTACATCAGACCCGAGAAATAACCAGAAAGAGGAACTAATCATTCATGCTCATGAACAAACACTTGGGCTAGATCTGTCCTGACTCGTTAGTTGAAATACCATCCATTCAAAAACAAAGCAAGTTTCCGTGCAAGTGATTTAGTGTATGATGTTTAGCTTCAATTTATCAATGGTATCTTCTTCAGTAACATTACTGCCTATGGTATTAAATACAGTCCAGTAACAAAGTGACACAGTAAAAGAAGCAGTGGTTTTGGTCACTGCCGCATGTTTCCTCTGACACTGATGACTTAATTCAGTGTTATAATTTCTATGTTGCTTTGCTGCTGCCCACTTTGAACATCGGGAACAACAAATCATGGCATTTGAACTTTTCATTTTGTCTAGTGTGACTCCTGAGGATGACGATGTTGCATATAGACCAATTTTGTTTCCAGAACGTCTCAGTGAATGTGTTGGATTTGCTATGATGTAACAACAGTAAGAGCCCTGATGGATTTCCACCAGTGTTGTAACATTATGCATTTTAATCTGTCTAGGAAGTACTACATACACCCTGTGACAAACATACTTTGCCAAGAATGTAATACTCATTCGTTATAGCCTTACAAGGGACCAGGAAATAGAGAATGTAAATTCATTTAGTGCTGTTCATTATTTTGATATATTAGTATTTGTAATATACATGTAGCATGCTACAGTAAATACACTGATATCCCCTTGTACTATGCTATGAGAATCATCTCTATAATGCTGTTATTAGTGTAATTAGTGGTATTAGTTATTATTTATAACTGGAATCAATTAAGAAAGACCACTGCACACTACAGATAACCTAATAATGTTTAGAAACAGGCGGATCCTCATGCAATAAAGGACTTATCTTTCCTCAAACCTGCCTATCGAGATCATTATGCAGGCAGATTTTAGAGACTGATACCATAATTCTCAAAACATTTTCTCAGAAATGAAGAGACACATTTTCAGTGTCTCCTTTACTTGCCTTTGGGCAAGGCATTTCCAGGAAGTCAAAATCAATGGCTGATAATGAGCTCATATTTTTGTATGACACATATATCTAATGCCCTTATCTTTATGCTGACTAGTAGGTGGCAAGCAGGAATTCATTAAGCATTTGAAGAAAACAGCTGACAACATATTCTTCCCTTCTTAATCCTCTGTAACTAAACTGTGTTACAAATTTGACACAGCTAAATAAAACTCAAAGTAAAAGAAATTTCAAGTCATCTATGTAGAGAAATGTCTACAAAGTACACATCTTTAATGATAACTAATCATCTGTTGATCTAGCAGATTCACTAAAGAGACACTGATATCCAAAACTGCTTTAGAGTTACACTACCACTCTCTTCTAAAAGCTCCTCCAGGTCTTAGAGAGTTCAGTATAATTGGATTACATTACATGAACAAGAACTTTGGTGCAGCTGTCTTTAAACTTTCTATCATACCTGAAATTGTTTTTTACATGTCCTATTATATCATAGATACTTGAAAGATGTAAAATAAATCTAGACTACTACTATCATCATTGGTATTGCTATATCTGAGGGATACAAAAGAAATTCGAGTAGGAAATACCAATACTTCATGCGGTTACCCCCAGAGATGCTGCATATTTATGTACATCCGTCTTTTCAGTTTTGATGTACAATCTCTGATTATCCAAATATATATATACACATTTTCATATCCCTTTATAACTCATGAACACGTCGTCCCTTTCAACATTACATTTTATCATTATGTAGTTTGATCAGCCTTTTAACATGTAAATGTACCCACAGTGTTAGGCACAATATAGCTGTCATCATGCTGATATGCAGTTAAATTCCAACACAACAAGATACAGGTGGCAAATCATGGCAAGATAAAGAGGGAATATGTTTCATAATAACAGCTTAGTGAAATTCCTATCATGTGAAATTTCTGTCATGATTTGACAACATAGCCACGACACTATGTAATCATGCACGCACTAACATTTCAAACGTCCTTCTCTGGACTTTCACATGTGAGATTGTGAGAAGATCAGAAATAGGAAGTATATAACTCCAAGTTTAATGTGTTATCAAATGTGAATATGATTAAAACATGAAAAAAAGAAGTAAAGAAAAAATTTTCATAAAGAAATTTAAAAAAAAAGAAATATATGTTGACATAAGATTTAATGACTAAACCATCCACCTGCTAAGAATAATTGAATACTGTCTGTACAAATACAGTGACAAATACCAATAGTAATTAGAATGGTGATAACAAAGGGGAAGAATATAAAAAAGCCACACCGTCATAAGCAGATCAACTTACCACTGTTATATGACAATAGGAACATTTGCAACAAGCTCAGAGATCCCCCAGTGAAATCCAGCAGCACATTTCCTATGCTCCACCCCACAGTGCTCTTTCTGCGGTAATTCATGTAAGCCTGTGAATATAATATAAAAGAAAAGTGAGCATGAAACAGGCAAAACTTCTGCAATATAAGAGCAATTTTGGTCACAATTTCTAGAAATTATATGCCACTTCAAGACTTTAAACACAAGATCTAATCTTGCAGATTTGATAACATGGGGCAGTTTGTTTCTGAATACATGATTAATAAAACATTGACATTAAAGTATATTTCCACTGAGCATTGTTTTAATATGAGACTGTTAGACACTTTAGAAAATACAACAATAATAATGACTTCAACAACAAAAATGGTATTCAGTTACCATTTAAGACCTGCACCTTCATGGGTGTGATGGACTAAAAATATGTTTCCTTCGTAATTTCTGTTATTTTGTTTCTTCAAAGAACAAAAAACCTTATCAACAAGCTACAGCTACCTTACTTGACAAAACAAAGGATCTGGATTATCATAATACAGGTAAAAACACTAAGTTCTGCACATGTATGAAAACTCAGAGACCTTGCTGAATTCATCTTTGACTCTGAATTCTAAACACTTCAGTAGGCAGAAAAAACAGAAAGCAGGAAGTGTGTATCACTACATATAGTATTTGAGCTGCTAACTTTTATACAGGGTATATCAAACCAACCATAAATTGATGAAAGCAGCATACTGTGATGAAATTACTGTGTATGGAGAAATGTAGTCAGAGAGGGTGACTTCTCAGTTATCCTGTAGCGTGGCCTTTGTAACCTTGCCTCTGCACAGTCTATGTTCTCCTATTCACTTTCCATATGTACCACACTATTTGCCTGACCTGGACAGCTACACATTTTCCACTTCTGAATGCAACTTGTAAGTGCTAGTTTTTACACCTACTCCCAATTGTTAACAGTTGTTCCAATCTTTCTCTCCACATCCAATGACAAACTGCTGGTCATACAGGAGTGTCAGTATAACTACTGGCTACATTTTGCATCAAATAGCACATTTGAATACATCTCACATTTATGCGCCCATATTTTCTGTAGTCATCTCAATAATCCAATTTTGATATTTATATATATGTATGAAGCCATGGATCTGGTATTATATGAAGTTTTTTTGTTGTTGTTAATTTGTGATATCAGTTAACTCACAGCTTCTGCTTCCTCTGGTCTCCATGCTAGTTGTTTTCTTTATCCTTAAAACTCTAAGCATTTGCTTCATAATTTATAAAATAGGAAAATGGACTTACCTGTGGAATGTATTTGATGAGAGTCACTCCCAGTTTGATGTAAGAGAAATAGTACAAGTAGGTCAACCATGTGATTGTCTTGGTGATTGTCACAATAAGAGCTACACCAGCAAACAGCCAGGCACCAACGACCAGAACAATGCAAATTTTTGACAACTTCTGATCTCCTCTCTGCAAACAGCAAAAATAAAGAATACATGTAATTGTTATGAATTCACTTGTCTTTTCCTGCTCTTATATGTTCACTTTTTCACCTCCCACTCCCCACGCTAATCCAGCCCTGTATGTAATATTATCGTCAGGTTCCACTTGCAGATTTTCGTGTGTGTATGTTTCTTGTTTTTTAATGTTTTCATGTCTAATAATCATTCCTCAAGAAGGTGAGCTGTCTCTCTTTGTCAAGACATTACGTTCAAATTCAAACCATGGAGTGTTTACATTTAAAAAAAAAAAGGTCTAAAAAGATTCCTACACAGAAATAATTTTCAATGAAAGCTATGTCTAATAACCCATGGAGTCATACTGAACTGAATGGGTTGTGAATCCTTTTCCTTATGTTTTCAAAATAATTGTGTGAAATACAATAATAAAAAGGATTTTCTTCAAATTAAGACCTATGTATATGTATTCCTCTGTAATTCCAACCTTTAATAAACATTATTGAATCCATCAATAAAACATTTCTGTCAACAATTTCAAATAAACTTAAAATTCGCTTGTGTCATATCAGGATTTTTTTCAAAACATTTAGTATGAAGTCAAGTAATTCAGTCTGAAGAATAACAGATCATCCACAATATATACATAAAGCTGTCTATGAACAAAAACATTTTTGCAAACTATATTCCAATCATGCTCACTTCGTAAATGAAGCATTGTCCTATGGTAAACATTGTCACAGCCACAGCGTGAAGGGTGAAGATAACATCATTGAGCTGGACAGGATTTATTCCCCTAGGGTGTGCCTTGAAATACTCATCCTGTAGAGAAAGTCATAAGAAAATTGCAAATGTTGCCGCAGTACAGTGATAGCTCCATCTGTCTTCAATTTTGAATAAATTCTCTTTGTTTTTTTGTTTTTTTTTGTTCATAATCAACAATTACATAGCTTTTCACAATAAGTGGCAGATACTTACATCAGGAAGTAAGTCATCAACTCTATAATAAATGAATGATTGAATAAGACAATGTTTGGAGAGCTGCAGCAGCTCTATATAGGATGCACGAGTTGTTCAGTCGTGACAATTTGATATTATTACAGTAGACACATGTATTACTAGAGTTTGTGGTTAGATATTGTTGTAAACTAAAAACTGATAAACTTAAACTAGAAAAACCAGTATGTATTTCCAAATATAAGGACAAAGACGTGGGTGGATGCCAGAGTGAAAGAAAGGAATAAATTAAGATATGATTTAGGAACAGGGAAAAGTAACATCTACAGGGATGAGTAAAGAAGAAAAGTAGTGCAAGGAAAGATGAACAGTGGGGCAGATTGACACAGATGTGTCTAGTTGAAGGCAAGGTTGGGCCAGAGGACTGTAGAAGGAAAGGGGAGAGGAAGCACAGCACCTCTATCCAGATCTAGGACCAGGAAGAAATAAGAGTGGGATAGAAGTGGATTTGGACTGAGTGAGTTACCTGCACTTCTTTCACCCAGTACATGCCCACATTGAAGAAACCATAGGCTAGAAAACCGGTCAGGTTGTAACAAAGGAAATCAAAGTTCAAACCAACCACACTGCAAGACAAAAAAGAAAAGGTAAGGTGGCCAGTGTTAATTTCAGCTGGGGACAGGAAGTGGAGGAATACATGGGGTATTTGCTGTTCACTTCAGACAGGTCGATACATGGGAGGAGATCCACAGCTGGCAGACAACTGACAATAACTGAACTTTAACATGGGCAAATTGATATTACTGAACAATACAACACTGGTACAAGTTGTACAATAACATAATGAGATAAAAGCTGAAAAACATTGAGTCACTAGTATTTTTTTTTCTTTGTTCCTGTTTTTTATGTGTGCCATCTGCAACATAAATACAGCGGTGTCTATCACTGGCTGAAAGTGTCTATATAAAGATATCTATATGATATGCTTCATTATGGCCGCCATGTATACTTTAAAAGGTACCTGAAAATACCATGTACACAGTATACTTAGCACCACAGAGACATAGCATCTTGTTGCTGTCAGATGTAAACCATGTAACTGCAAAATTAGGTAATTTTTTTTCTCTAATTTTAGTGAATCTTACATTGGATACTATAGCATCTTTAAAAAGCTTTCAGAAATATTCGTAAACAATGCACGAGTTTACCCTGTGACCTAATCACACTTGACTGCCACTCTAATCTCTGTCACACAAATCATGCATATGAAAAGGTAATCGACTGACCATTATTTATCTTGTAGCCATTCATTTTACATTTGACAAAAAAGAAACTGATTACGTTATAGTTCATATCAGTACTAATTTAATTGGGTGCTACGTCCAGGGATTGTAAGAAACACATTACTCATTTGCTGTACATGAATCTGGCCCAGTGGAAAATCTCTCTCATCATGCCAGTAACTGCATTACAATCTGTCGGATAGCCTCTGTGATTGATTAAGTCCAAATCTATGAACATACTGGGCCACTCAAATGCTCACCTCTTTCAAGAGTTCTCTCACTATTTGCAATCTGTCTTGTCACCTTCTCCACTCCTTTACTGACTCCTCTTTATTCATGCACTGATAATTTGAATCACCATAAAACTCGCATCTCAAAGGAAAATAGGTGTTGTCTGCACATATGAAAGCCCACGTTTCTTCTTTTCCATAATACTGCCATAGTAAAATGTAAATAAGGGCGGGTGCATGAAAGACTAGACAATATGATAGACTAAATAAGTCAGCCCTCTGTGCAATGTAAAAAAAAACACTGGGTAGAAGATTTCAATACCAGTATAAACAGTGTTTCTATATGCACTGTCTATGCCTTTCCATCATTATCAAAGCTTGAGTACAGAACAAATGACATGACAAATTCTTCAAATGAATTTTAAGATGTAACCTAAACTTTCAACAACAGATTCACAAGGTTGTTATGTGTAATTAGTTGTACATTGTTAAACCAATGTTTATTTAGAAAGCCTTTCTTGCCATTTTTTTTTTTTTCAAACAAAGCTGTCAGTTAAGTTTAAATGTGTTTGATTAACTTCTAAGAAAATAACTACTTATATTACTTTTTTTCTTCTACTTGCTCTTTACACTGGAGCCTTATGAAACATTTTGGAGTGACGATTTAAAATTAGCAATGTAATTACGAAGTTGACAAACCTACTGACTAAGGCTTTGTTACAGGTTTAACAATGCTTTTGCAATGATTATAAATATCCCAGCTAATGTGACTGACTCAATCAGTACTATAGCACATTGCAGAAGCAGCAAAAAGCACTTCGCATTGGCCAATTGAATTAGACCAGGGAGTTTGCTGAGAAGATGCTGATTAAAGACTTGAATTAAAGAATTCGTCCTATGAAGATGCCAGCCACCCATGTTTCAATATCTGGACTGCAGTGATGTGAATATATTCAATATCTAGATCTGACCCAGAACTAAACCAATCAATCAAAGTAAGAATATCAACATCAAATACTCTGAAACATAGCCCTGATTTAGACCCCACTAATATTGCATACCATGTAACTAGCAGATTACAGCAGCGTCAATATGCACCTGATGGTCAGAGCTGCACATTTGCATCATCCACAGGTAAACTGTGTAAGTGACCGACAGAAAAGTGGATGCGAAACATGTGTCTGTCTTCAAACTTATTAAAATGCCTAATTCAAATTTTATTATCACGGCCTGTCAGGCATGCATTTTCATGATTTCAATATAGAATGACGAGATATTGGACAATACAGTCTGGACAGCTTTTTTTGTTGGTATTAAACATACAAAATAGTTTTGGTCTCTTCCCCCCCCCCCCCTTCTTTTATAAAGCTACCTGTTTTGTAATTACATGGTTTGTGCCTGACATGACAGCGATCACTTGATGCTCAAGAAAACAATCAGCCGTGATGAAATGCTGGGCTGAAAACAACTCCATGTACATAAAAACCATGTCATGCATAATTTCAACCCTGTGATTTTCCAAACCATGACTGGCATATTATATGATTAATATGAAAATATTAACATTTAAAAGTAGGGGATCTTAAATACAATAGAAATCTTTAGTCACTGATATTTGAATATCAATCTTACATATTATTATGTTTGGAAACGGCTTTCTACTACCCAACTGGGATAAACTTAAATTAGATGTGACTGTGGTAACCAATGTCTGTGAATCAATTCAGATAAAAATTCATTTGGTTTATTTGCAGATTAATTGCTGCGATGCCATTTGTATCTAATATAATTATCTAGGATTTAATAACACAGATGTCTGCAGAATGAAAAATGAAAAGTAACAGAAATACAATGCAGATTACACACACACTCACACACAAAAGAAATATTCTTCTTCTCTACTCAATACAGACTGCAGTCATGAAAAAATGCAACTCTTCATTTCATGGTCTTTTCTGTAATGTACAAATACTACATCTTGAAGTGCTGAATACAGTACAAGTATATGACTTATGAGTCAACTGGTTATATGGGAAATAAGTGGGCAATATGTGAGAATTGAAGAATGTACCTGTACTGTGTCCACCCAGTACATGCCCACATTAAAGCAACCATAAGCTATATGCCCAGTGACATTGTAGAACATGTAATCAAAGTTGAGACCCACAACACTGGAGACAGAACAAGAATGGCATTCGAACCTTGGACATGCAAATCATGAACCAAATATTCTGTTTCAATTTCATTTAATTAACAAAATCAACAAACAAATGAGCAAAGCAAAGGGTTTAAATACCACACAGAGATCCTTAAATGACCTCCAGAAACCTTCACAAACTGAACTCTACTGTGTGTATCAATTTTCCATTCAACTTCTGTAGTCATCATCTGTAGCTTTATTTTATTTAACTGTCTACATTAATGCATGAAATAGATTATAAAACCCAGCCTCCATTAAAACCCCTCCTAACTAATTGCATCAGACATTAACATTTATTTGCTGACTGACTGAACAGCAAATTGAATGTATACTAGTATAGGTAAAGGTCCACTATTGTAATGAGAGGAAGATAGTAAAACATGTCGTGTGACAAGGTTAAAATAGGTGAAATGGAAAGTTCTGTGACAAATGTGGATCACACATTTTCTGCTTGGTATTGACTCAGCTGGAGCAGCTTCTATTCCATCTAGCCACAGTTAGCATCCTATTGTTTTTTGTTTTTTTTTACTCATTTACTGTGCAGTTTGAGCTTCATTCCTTGGGCTGAATTTCACTCTGAAAAGGCTTTAATTAAAAGAACAGTACTGGTTTGGCCATAAACAGACTTTTTTCAGTGTAAACAGATGAAAGATTTATTAAATTACTAAGCCTTACATACCGGAAAGTAATGAAAAAAATATTTTATTATCACTTTATGTTTTATTCACCACTGAAGAAATCATCACATAATTACCTCCTCACCTTGAGATCTGTGTTGCTGCTTCTTTTTGTAAGCAATAATGTTGTGCTCAAGGAATATATCAAACCTGTATCTCTGCTTGTCTTTGACCAAGGAAATGCCAAGTTAATTGTGGTCAATATAGTATATAACGTACTGTCTAACACTAACAGATAGCTGTGTAGCTGAAATCAGTGTTGTTGATAATAAATTTGATACAGTGGTCTCAACCTAAGGGTCTGGTCAACAGAAGGCAAAAAAAAAGCGGGCTCTTAGATAGACAGGCTCTTAGAGGGGGCGAAAAGTTATCCATATTTATAACACAGACTGTCTTCACCACTACGATTAGTTGATCATTACCATTAGATCAAGATTTGTCTATGTGATTAAGAACAGCTCTTTCTCCTGCATGTGTTGTAATTACATCTAACAATTCTTGACGTTTTTACAGAATATATTCATCAATATTGCTAAATATTCAAACATCGACTGAGTTTCCATTAGCGATATCATTGTTGAATGAGAACATGATATTCCTTTGTTACCCTACAGATAATTGCATGAGTGCTCGTGTATAAAATTACCCAGACAGACTGAAATAGGAAAACAAAGGACTTGTCAGAAGCTAAACTTGAATTCCTCCTTACTCACAGAGTCTGTCATGGGTGCTGTCCCATGTGATGTCAAACAAAGAGATGCTTACGAGCTTGTCCACATGTGCTTGATTATGCACTCATACATCAACTTCCACTTCTTCTCATTATCTACCTGTTCTTGCACCCCTGTCCCAATTTTACTGCACACCTAGTACTGTGCATTTCTCTCAAGTGCCCAGTGTGACTTGAAATTATATGTGAAATGCATGTCTTGGCCTGACATTGGGCTCTTAAGTGGGTTTTTATTTATTTGGGTGTTTGTTCTTCAGGGATTAATTTGGGAAAAAAATTCCCTTTTACAGCAGCTGTGAGTTCTTAGGCAAACTATGCTCTTAGGTGGACTGGACTCTCAGGGAGCAGACTGTAAGGCAGAGACCACTGTATTGAAATCTCTCATCAAAAGTGACAGACACATGTCGGCCTCATTCTCCGAATAAATGATTTGAGAAAGCCTGATAAAATTGTGCTCAGAGAGAAATTTCATTAATTATCAGCAAAATATAAATCTTACCTTTTTCTCCTAAAGTTGTAGACAATTTGTGGATAAAATGAGACAGACCAAGCTGCAAAGTATATCCAGCCAATTACTGCATTGATGATGACCAGAGCATGGCTGTGCACCACATCCACACGAATGAAAGCTTTCTTGATACTGTAACATTACAGGTTCATTTGAAAGAAAAAGTGGTACGAGTGACATTAAGCACATTGCGCTGATGACACTCTATTCAGACAAACACTGAATGTACATTAAATATGTAATTATACTTTTCTCATTTTCTAGCTACTTAGACTTCAAACTACAAAATACTTGACCTTGTCTATTAAGATCAAACTATCCATCCACTGACAATAAAAGAAAATAGTGTGCTTGTTAAAAACTTCCATAGATGCAAACTGGCAGCTATAATCAAACTCTTCATGACTGAGGGTCAGCTTGCTTTTTATTTTTATTGCACTTTATTTCCTATTAAGTGTGTCTCTTATATAAAGTACTGCCAAAGAACCTAGGGCAAACAGTGTTTGTTATTATGATCCTGGGGATCACATGAGCATAACAAAAACTGCTTTTTACAGAAATATCTTGGCACCTTTACTGTAGGCCCACAGTCGGAACTATTTATAACAGGACCGCTTATAACAGGAAATCAGTTATAACAGGAGCATCGCAAATCCTCATATCCATTCCTTCTTTGGCATTAGTAAAATGTTATCTTGTATAGCAATAATTTGTGACAGTCGAGTAGTTTATAACAGGATATCTGTACCGTTAAGCGCTCACAATATAATCCACCTGTACGCCCAGCAGTACTTCAAAACTGCCCGAGGCGCATAACTGGGTCAAGTACACTACAAACGTGATCACTTAATCACTATTGTTTCATCTGCTTTGTTCACTGGGTGCGACGTAATGAGGGGAGGGGTGGGTAGTGGGCAACGAGATCAGCCTAGTGGCTTGAAGACTCGGTAAGAAAGTGGGATGCTCATCCATAATTCATGACATGGTAAACAAACAGGGTGAGGAGGCGGGTCCACATGGATAAAGAAAGAACTCACACGTGTTGCTCTTAACGGTAGGGTAAGATAGACACAGATCTTGCCGTTCACTGACCACTTGCTCCATTTAGCCAATCAACAATAATGGATACTGACGAGTGCAGCTGCTTTTGTACACATTTGCGGTGTTAATATCAGAATGTTTTCAACTGCTGTATGAAGTGGATTAAGCAAGATTTATTCCCATCGCATATATGTATATCGTTTCGATAACTTTCCTATTCCCCACATCACCATAGTGATTACTGCCTTTCACCCAGCCCCATATCAATGCATACAAGAGATGGAGCACAAAGGGACTAGTACATTAAGATTCCAAGAGAAGGGGAACAGTGGGTGAGGCAATATGATACCCTTGAACTTTCAGTGTGCTTTGGCTTAGGCTCAGTTCTCAGCACTGTGTTGCGAACAGCGACTGGGGAGAGTCAGACGCGAGGCCAGTGAAGTGCCATGTCTGTAAGATATCCACATGGTTAGAGTTGCTCTATAAGACGTCTGAATATCACTAATTACAGTAGTTAGTACTGGTACATGAACATACTATGACTTCCGATAGTTATAATATATCATGTCAATGTACTGTTATCGTCATCACCAGGGTTCCCGATTCACATACAGTTGTGCGTTTTCAAGTACAAAAATCACAAAACCATGTACAGAATTTTTCATAAGTACTTTTTGAGCACGTACATTATTTTCAGAGCCGCAGTGTGTTATTTTCGCTCGCGTGAATGATCGACGTCAAGCAGAGACCAAGCGTAAGTTTCTTAACGAGGGCATTCCCCATTGAAAACAAACAACAAACCTACAGGTTTTAACATTACACAAGTTTGCACATTTCATGTGGGAAAGACATTTTATCTTCATCACCCTCCAAAATTCCAGAATCACCCCCAAAAATTTGGAGCTGGGGGTATTGGTCACCCTCATTATTTTCAGTCATGGAGATCCCTGGTCATCACTGTGAGTTTTTGCTGAATCACGCAAAAGCAAATCAAAAATTGTCTTCTATAATCAGGTAATAGGCAAGCAATGTTCTATTCCTCTAATTCACTGTTTGTCGGTTACAACAGGAATCGTTTATAACAGGACTTTTCTTTGGTCCCAGCAATTCTGTTTTATCAGGTTTCCACTGTATTTAAGATAAACATCTACAGGACATTCATGATGGGAGTCATGAAGCAGTTAAACACTATAGCTTCAAGATATATTGTCAATGCAAAGCCCAGACATTATGTATGCAGCTATGTCATCTTTACTTTTTCATACTATGTTTGAACAAATTAATCATGGGTCAAGTCTTCTTGAACTAATTTGTTATGGATAATGCTAAGAGATAGCAATGAAGTTACAATAATGAATATTTGCTGAATTAACTATATATAATAAATGTATACAAATGAAACATACTCCACTATCTCCTCTGAAGAAGAATTAACACCCAATATGACGTGCCCAGCACTGTTCCCAATAATATTAATTCGCCAGGATGTTCTGTTCTCCTGTGCTTCAACAGTGATGTTATTAACAGGCTTGATGTACTCATGGCTGTCCACGTAATCATCACCATAGGTAAAAATCAAACTGGTGTTCTCTGTGAGTATTTTGCTGAAAAAAAATGAATTCGTCGTTAGCGAACTCCTACATATACATGAGTTCCTATGGTATGTAGAAATTATCAACTATTATTATGTCACATAATTACACAAATCCTGTGAAAGACAAAAACTGAGAAATATCTGATGTCATCACTGGGGAATAGCAAAGATAATTCTTTGCACTTTCAAAGAAATACGTACTGTTTCTGAATTTTCTGAATGCTCGAATATTTCTTCTCTTTCATTTGGATGACAGATCATGAGATAACACATGTAATTAGTCAACTTTCTGTCCTGATGCAAAATTAAAAGCAATAGCAGATAAGGTTTTCTTATAAGACAAATTTAAACACATGTTAATGAATGCTCTAATGAGGATTATCTGCTTTAATGAACAGTTAATGCTAGCACATCCATCTGCACCCGACTGATCAAGAGAAATTCTGTACATAAAAATGAAACCGTGGCTAATGATGCCATGGAAGCTGACAACGATATGAATACTTTGCACATACAAAGTCTTGATGACTGTTACTGTTAGCAACTGAGCTATTTGGTAACCCATGTAAGTAATAATTTATTTCATGATAAAAAATAATCATAAAAATCCTTACCAATCTCAAGAACAACTACATCTTCACATTGTAAGAACTGAAATGCAAGCCAATGGAACTGCTTGTCATATGCCAAATGCCATACATGGCAACAAAAAACACTGAGATCGAAGTATGGATTTATTTTTGTGGTCTTATTAAGGGAGGGAAATTTCACCTTAGTGATTTCTGTGAAAAATCAAATCAAATCCAGAATTACTGATTACTCAACGTTCTGAAATATAAATCATCATGTCTGATATATAATCATAAAGCTGATCTTTTTCGCAGGAGTATTGTCAAGGCCATGATTAACTCTTTCTCTGTCAGAACATTATAAACTTAACCTTTAATAATATAGGTAAAACCATTAACTCCCCTATGAAGACACAAATTCTAGCTATAGCGAAATAGATATTTTGCTTTTCTAAATTTTCTAAGGATCGTTGATATTATGTAGAGAGAGCAAAAGAACAGGTGTATAGGACTTTTGGAACTGAAAGAGTTATTTTATGATTCAATTAAGACAGAAACAATACCTTAATGACAATATGATGGAACTGTTGTCACCAATTTCAATGTCAAGGCTGCTTTCTGAGAACATTGCTGTAACATTTTGAACTGTTCAAAGAAACAACATACATAATGTTTAGTTTATAAAAAGAGTCAACACAAACAAAGAAAACGAACGTGATCAGAATTTAGGTCCATTTGTCAACAGTATCTCAAATTCTCCTTTTTTTCTTTTGACAGTTCTACGAGGTAATCACAGAAACTGAGGAAGGAAATGTTTGGAGCTTACATGGCACAAGTTGTGCGTAAGAAAAGGAAAATACACGTATCAGTAAAAAAGGTACTGGGATGTGATGATGCACAATCATTTGATAAAAATTCATGATCTTGGCCAGTCTCATTTCCTGCTGTACTATTTCAAATTGATCTTTTTTTTTTTTTTTTGCTTTATTTATTCCAATTATTTTTCTCAAAACCTCATTTGCTCTGCTTTGGAAATTTGTCTCGTTGAGTGCTTTTTTAAAAGCATGACTATGAATCAAAGCAAAAGAAGTCACAGCATGGAAGAGTGTAAGCAAAATTGCTATTAATCAGACCTCATTTTGACCTGTAGTTAGATGTTGGCTTTGGGTGCTGGGAGGGGGAGTAGATGTGGGAGTGGCAATTGAAACTGAAAGAGACAATATTGCCATCATTAAAGAGTCTCAAAAATTTATTTAAATAACTGGGGGGGGGGGATTATATTGATAACTTTCAGTGCATTACTTCATGTCTTACACATGCATGTGAACTTTGGCCTACAATTATTTTCCCCCTACTGAGAGAACTCATGGTTGAAAATTTTACTACTAAATTTCTTCTTCTAGATCTATTTTAACTCACCTCTGACAGGTTCAACGTGGGTCAACAGTAGAATTAACAGTATGCAGAAACCATGACATGTTGAGAATGTCGTTGTTCTTGACATACCGGTTGGTAGATTTGGTCTCACTTTAAAAAATTTAATTGATCTAGATCTAGATCTAGGCTTGATCTCTATCTAATCTAGATCTAGATCTAATAATAATAAATTTAAAAAAAAAAAAAAACGATGATCCGAGAATATGCGAACGAAATGAGTATCACACAGTATCAGCGCTTTTTCCTTATACAACGATCATAATATCCAGCTGTTTTCAGAAACACTTGTGACTCAGCGGCATCAGGTCAATCAATAATACGGTTCACCAAGTAAGTAGACTGTGCACGATTATGATCAACCATCAACCCTTCAGGGCTTGCTTGGCACTTGGTTCAATTAATGTAAAATAATTTGTCTAGTTCTACATCTAGATCTAGATTTCGGTGCCTTTCACACTTCCACTACTTCTCACGAAACAACGGTAGATCTTGATCTAAAGTAAAAGGATTTTGTGATAGACGTTCGCAAGATATGTCTATTAACTATTAGGCCTACTGATTTCATAGACGTACTATCATCTATGGCTGAGGGTACAAGGTCACATGATTTCTCAAAAGTCATGTGATTTGTACAGGGGACATCACTGCAAAAACAAAATTACAAAAGAAAATGGCAGCCTCCTTGACATTTAAGAGGTGAGAGTTGTTACAGTAATACGCTATCCCGATATGGCATGCCGAAAGGGACCGAATCTTAATGTGGAATAAGACAGTAATACAAATCTCTCGAAAATGTTTTGTTTATATAGATCTAGATCTACTTTTTAAAGCGATACTTTAGTTAACGGCTTGAGCTGACAAAACCCATAGAACATTTTTTTTTTTTTTAGACCCAGATCTAGATCTAGATCTAGGTCTAGAGACTAGATCTAGATTTAGGCCTAGATCTACCTTTCCTTGCCTTGGCCTTGGCCCACGAGTCGGCGTTTGGGCTTCTTGTTACTAGATCTGTCTAGATCTAGACCTAGAATCTAGATCTAGATCTAGTAGTCTACATAATGTCTAGATACCCTAGAATCTAGCCTAGAAGGCTGATAGAATCAGAGATCGGGATTCTAGTTCCTTCTTTTAACTGCTTCATTGCTCCACCACTTTAGTAGATCTAGATCTAGATCTAGTGCCAAGTATCAGCAATGCGGTCAGTCTTCTTGGCTCCATCATTTTCATGGTTGAGATAACCATCATGACAGGAGGTTGAAAAGCTTATCAAACTGTAACCATCTTATTTCTATTGGATTGGACTGGTAACCATTTTCCTCAAAAGACAAGTTTTCATGCTTTATTTTTTTATGACAAAAGTGAGCAACTCTTCTTCATCATTTTTCAGAGGCCCGTCTTTAACTTCGTTAATTTATTTTGTCATCAGTTGTTGAGTTGTGGTATATAACTGATTCATGTGTGGTGATGTTGCACATTCACATGTAGGAGTGGAAGGTTTCAGAAATTGTGAGGGTATCGAATAATCAATGGGATTGAAAAACAGAATGAAATACTGTGACATATAATTATAATGGTACCTATACTGGTGTTCTCCATCACCCAATATTTCTTCAGTGTTCTCTGCACCATCCAATACTATCATTTTCAGTCTGCGGTGTTCCGTTTTCTTGTGACACAACCTAGTCTCTGTTGTGCACCACGAGTGCACACAGAACAGAGCTGAGGTGTTTTTGAACTATCAGAAGCATACCAGATATCATAATGTATTCAGCTAGTTCTTTGGCAACAGTGCTTCATCTCCATTTGACATCTCTAATAGAGAAGCGACAAGTTTGGCATATACTTAGAGTGTGTCCCATCTTCGTCTTCTCTTATAAATATATATCGTAAAAAAACAAAATTTATGTCTGTTTCACTGTTTCACACATACAGTTTCTTCTTCTTCTTTTATTTTTTTTAATGTGCATATTTCTTTGTTCTGAGTCACATTTTTCTTCTACACACTTCATTTAATATAGCCCTGTGTGTGTCCAATCAATTTTCTTCCATTGCAAGCCCGGGAAAGACATCAAACACCATTCGATTTGGGGCCCGTTAAAATTTTGTCTTGATAAACACAGGTTGTGATATTCACACCACTATAGTTTTAAAAGTAATGGTTACGAGGATATCGCTGGTGGAGTGATGAAACCTCGTAACCCCAGAAACGAAAATATTACAGGAGAGACAAAAAACTGATTTACTATTGAACAAGAAGGTCTGCGCGAACCAAACTTGCTACAGATACATGAA
>JBCAUA010151684.1:0-11583 GCA_038406235.1 Peronia verruculata | reverse complement strand
GGGGGTTTGGGGGGGTCCCCCCCCCCCCCCCCCCCCCCAACAATCCAGGCCTTCTGAAATGACCTATAATTAAGTTATTAAGGCCAAGCATTACAACTGTTGCAAATTTTTCCCACACACTGATTCAAGCCAAGCATCCTACTGTATGTGACTGCAAACTGGATGCCCAATAACCAGTTATTTCCCTATATAGTCATAGTTGTTTCGTTTCATAGTGGCTAGCCATTACTACTATACATTATAAATTTCTGTTGGTAAGTATACCATTTCTTTTTTCTGTATACTTGTATTTTTCATTAAAAAGTGACTGTATCTTTCTTGCGATGAGAAATGGTAAGGTTTGTACAAATGTTTCATACCATGTTTAGTATTTTCACATCTTTCATAAGAACATACACAAAGTTTCATTCTAAAAGAAGCGACAGTTTATTATCTCACCGTTTAAAAAAAAAAAAATACCTGCAAAAGTCCTGACGCATGGGGAAAAACGGTTTGTTTAGATTTCTAAGCTCAGAAAGTTAAAAAACTGTTACGTTATCCAAAATCCTTGGTAAATATTACATATACATATATAAATCAAATCTCTCGGCTGAAACCGAACCACTGAAAAAAGGTGCATAATTAATTTCTGTTTTTCTCTCAGTTGGGTACTACAAGTCTGAATAGTGGACTTTATGCTTTATAATTTAGCTGTCAGTACATATATACAGGTCAGAGTCATTATATAGTATTTTTAACATGAAACATGAATACAGAATATGTAAGAAAAAAAAAAAAAAAAAAAAAGATTTGCAAAAAAACATTGCACAAACTGCGATCAGACTATTAACGATCAGTCATCATCATACTCATTTTAGAAAAAAAAGGGGGGAGGAGAAGACAGGTGCTGGCCTCTGAAAGCCAAATTATCTTAAGCACCAAATTACGCAAAGATAAGTGATGCAATGTCAGTAGTTAGGATCACGGTAATTTTTATACAAAAATGTGACAAAACTTCAGGATCTTTTTTAAAAGATGTTTGGTTTTATATGCCATTCATTAAAAGCAATGTAGCCTATAGTAATAAAGTTTTGCCTGATGGCAGCAGCACATAAGGTCAAAATTTAGTTAAGATGTTTCCATCTAACTGGCAAGATCCAGGATTGTAAAATGTTACAACACATTGGAGCAAAGAACATGTTAACAAATCTGAAACACTGACAAAAGAATGATAATAATTTAATAAAAAAAAAAACAAGAGAACGTCATTGTCAAGGGAATCCTGTCCTGTGGCAGGTAGGAAGCTGTGTTGTGTTCATCAAGAGGCCACAGTCGGGGCACTACTAACTTGCATGGTCAAGCATGTGTCCAGCACGCTGACCAGCTCCGCCTCCAGCTGTGTCCTCACTTGCTCAAACTCGGCTGGGAATTTCTCTTTGACACTTTTCACAAATTGGACTAGAAGATTCTGGGTGTCTGTGGGGAGAAGGACAGAAGAAAAGGTTACAAGGTGTCACTGGCCTAGATGGGGGGGGGGGGGGCCCTCTCTAGCCTAGCCAGAAGTAGCTTGGGATAAGATTAATTTCAGCTTACATTTTTTTAATGCTCCTTCATATCTTTTTTTTTGTTTTTGTTTCACTCAAAAAGAAGAAGGAAAAAAAAAAAAGTGTGTTACAGTGGTTCAATGCTATTAGTTTGCTAATAATAACAACAGGATTCTAGAAGAATAATAATAAAAAATGTGTCTTTCTCTCTTCATCACAAAAGATAAAATGTCAATCAAGCCTCTGATAATCTAGGGGGTCATGTGGGTTTCAAGCTTTTAGACAAGGGCTTGCAAGTGCAAATACATAGGGAACCACTGGCCTAGAGGTAGCACCCTATGATTCAAGACCCAAAAATTTGGGTTTACAAAGGAAGGCCTTATATTTTGTCCTTGGAAAAGCAATTTAAATACACTGATCATTTTCTGACTTGACCCAAGTTAATATAAACATTCAATTATAAACCGAGAATATTACTGTAAACTTAGATCAAATTGGTTATAAGAATAATAGTGGTCTCCGCCTAAGAGCCTTGTCCGCTTAAAAACCTGCCTCTGCTACAAAACGGAATTTTTTCTCTTTAACTTACCCTTCTAAGAACCTGCTCCCGAATAAAAAATTTGCCTAAGAGCCCAGTGTCAGGCTATGACATGCAAGTACTTATGGTGTAATTTCACATCATACTGTCTACTTGAGAGAAACACACTGTGTTAGGTGTACCGTAAAATGAGGACAGGGATGGAGAGAACAGGTAGACAAAGGAATGAAAGTGATAGTTGATGCATGACTGCATAATCAGGCCACATTGTGGACTGACTCGTAGGCATTTCTTTGACAACATGTGGGACAGCACTTGTGATTGGCTCTGTGTGCAGGGAGGAGTAAAAGTGTAGCATCCTGACTAGTCAGCTGTTTTGCTACTTCGGTTGGTCTGTAAACATTGGAGTCACTTGTGGGATTGTAAGTGGGGTAGCATAGCAATATCATGTTTTCAACAATGATACTGTTATGTGTAAACTCACTTGATATTTAAACGCGGGGCAGCACTGGTGTACTTACACACTAAAAACAGACCAGGACTTAACTATAACACATACTCAGGAAAGAACGCTGTACTTATTTGCATATATAAACTTTGACAAATAGTAAAGATCGACTAATCATAGCAATGATGTGGTCTGACAGGTTGCGCAACTTTTCAATCCACCTAAAATCCCGTCCGCCTAAGAGCCCACTTTTTTTGTCTCGTGATGACAGGGTTCTTAGGTGGAGACCACTGAATAAGTACTGAGCCCTTGTGAGGCAACTGTCTTAAATGCTTCCCAGGAAGCTGAGAATATATGAGTGTTGCTGCCTGGTCTATTGGGGAATTACAGATTACAAAATATTTTGAATCAGTGCTATATGAGAACAATTATTAAATAAATGCTCTCTATTACTATTATTATCTCTATCAACAGAACTAGCTGCTGAGTTTTCTTGTTTTGTACTTTTTTGGCTAACTGGAAAATAGCACAAATATTGGAATGATGACTAAATACAAAATTTTGACAAAGTGAACATAAAAATTCCCTGTGGCTGTGGGAAGTAAACAGAAAGTGATTAGTCAGTCACAATATCTTGGTTTGAATGAGGCTGTTGCTTTGAAGGCATTCTGAATGCAAGCACTGAAGAGTGGAAGTGGTGTGCATAGTTTTCCCATTGTATAACGTCTGTATTGTGCTGCATGCAGATTTCTGACACTGAAGAAATACTTTTACCATGCCCTAATTTTGACATCAGCCCGGGCGTGTCCTAACAGCAAGTTAGCTATCACTGGGGGGGAAAAAAAAAAAGGTAGATTTCTCACTTAAATAGATTACTGTGTCTTATATTGTGGTGGTATTTGTTTTGGGGTAAAGATATGTATTTGTCCTTACCATCCTTGACTTTCTCAGCTCTGATGGTTATTGCTACCACACCAAGCAGCTTTGGGATGAAAGGAATAATCTGTTGACAGACAGAAAGTCATACCAGCTATGATTATATGATCACAAAAAAATTTATAACATTTTCCGCCTTTCCACCTTGTTTTTGCATAAAATCTTCCAGTAACTCATTCTGCAATACTAAAAACCATTGCATGGTATGGAAAACCATTCATTGCTGTGCCTGTCAATATCGTAGGTGTATTGAATAATTCCATTTGATCAAAATCAATGGAAGTCAAAGGGTTAGTCTGATTATTTCTTTGTTACCAACAGTCTGTCTCAGGGTTCACATAATTGAATTTCTGATTACACGGTATGGAAAAATTATGTTGACAGGGAATGACTGCCTGTCTTTGATGTTCTTGTTTTGAAAAAGATGAATGGCATGAAAGACTTCATATTTTCTGACAATGGTATCTTTCCTTACCTCTGGCACATTATCACTGTACAACTTCATCAGGCAAGTAAAAACTGTCACATTTTCTTCATCGTCCTCCTTTAGAGGTAACAGTTGCATGATGACTGGCAAAACCTGAAGGATGGTATATGAAAGACCAGAGTCAATAAATAACTTACCAACTAAACTGTGTCATTCATATCACTAATCTTAAACACAAGGACTAGTCTTATCCATTACAGAATGATAGAAAGAAATCTTGCAAAAGAAAAAAATGGGACATAAGACAAATTTTACAATTCAGAACACTGGTCCTGAAACATTCACATCAATTCTGCAGAAGTTCTATATTTGCAACCAACTAGTACAATGTTTTGCATATCCTTCCCATCTCACATCACTCTTATTGACAAGGACTGAAGCAAAGTGGAAATCACTTGTCACCAGACTTTGGTCAGGTCACCGATACCGAATCACATCTAGATCTCTCTTCCAGTATTTTTATTTTTGACGAAACCTGGCATTTCATTCCATGTATTTTTATGCATGTATATATGTATCTTATATTTTTTCCATTGTCTTGTTTTGGCCGTCTTTGGAATAGCCTTTATTATGCAGATGTTTTGTAAACATCGTATTGATGGATCAATCTCACCAAAGTGTTGCTATGAGCAGTATGCCCATCTCTGACAGTTGCAAAGGCCCTCCTCAATGGTCTACGGTGCATGATACCAAAGAGTTCAGATGTGCATATACTATGGATGCTCTTGCAAGAGTTGTTTACGTCCAGCCCCATCATCCACACAGTATATATATAGTGGTTTGCATGCACATGTCAGTCTATGGCTTTTTCTTTGCTAGGCCCTGTGCCTGCAAGTAGTTTCATGTTTCTTGGTCCACACATACTTAGACTGGCTATCTATTAGAGAGACTGACATCATGAAACCTTAGTACTGATTGTCCGCCCCATTGGTATCTGCATAATGCACAGATCCATCTTTGTTTTAGATAATGTTCTGGTCAAAAGACTGAGTTTTACACAGCCTCAGTCATTCTGACATTGGCTTGGTATGAACTTTCACTGGCTATCAGCATCATTTGAGTGCTCATGGCCAAACTTGCTGCCAGTGTGTCTCTGGTGCTGGAAACCAGTCATGTCACTTATGTATGGTTAAGTATCTGATTTGCTTGTACGTTTGAGACAGTATATGGTTCACTATCAGATTTGCTAGTACATCTGAGACAGCTGTTTCTTCTGGATGTGGTAGCTTTCTAACAATATGGAGGATATCACTCTGATTACGCCATCCTGCATAATCCAAAAAAAAGTTTCCACAAATGTTTCAGGCACTGGTAGTACCTTCGTGATCACAGGCTGACAGTGACGGAGGGAGTTATCACAACAAGTATCCTCAGTTGTGCCCCTCTGACCGGCATGGGCATGGGGCCTGTGAAAAAAAAAGTCTCCATGGCCACCACTTTGATGCAGAATAGGTTGTAGTCACCATCACTGTTGGTCACTCTCTACAAGTTGCTCATTAATCACACAAGAACAAATTTAAATCATTTTATATTACCTTATAGAGTTAATATGCACGGCAGATCATAACATTTACTTAACCCTAAACCTCTGGCATATCTGTGTACTTTTGAAGCAACGATTGATATCTACATCACAAACTGTTCTACAAATTTGAAAAAATGGTAGTGTGGAATGAGTAGTTCAATCCTTCAGATTTTTCTAAAAAAAAAAAAAAAACCCAAAAAACCCAGAAAAATAATGCATTTCAAAGGAATTTCCTCTTATTGGGAAATGGTTAACCATGAATATGACGATATCAGACATGCAATGTGGAAAGGTTAATCTTTGAGTTACCTGGGGCAGAGGTACACTTTGAGGGCTGTGCCACACCATCCGACACACTGCAGCACATACATTGTCCAGCACACGAGGATTGGACTCTGCATTCATCACTGCAAATAGGGTCTTCAGAATGTCTGTGTAATGACTGAAATAAAACAGTGATTGAAAAACAATATGACAATTCTATAAAAAGTGAATTCTCATTACTGTATTTAAATAAGTTTGAGGAATGGAGATGTAAACAGTGATGATGTTCAGATTAAAGTTTTTTGAAAATTCAAAGTTATTGGCTACGTTCCTCATGTTTTCATACAGATTAAAACTTCCACTATTGATTTTAGTTTTTTTTTTTTGTAGGATAATGAACAAACATGCAGCACAAGACAAGCCTTGTAAATACAACAGGGTGTATAACATGGAGAAAGAAAATCAACTTAATACCACACACATCTCCAATTCTCATTTCATTCTACCTGTATATCATTCACTGTTTTCAGTGCATGCCATCTCCAAAACTACACGTCTATCCATGAGTAACTGTTTGAAGGCTTTGGAAAAATATAATCAAGTGAAGCTAAACAATACCTTGAGGTTTGCAACGTCAACGTAAAGTTATTAAACCAACCTCTCTCAGATTGAAAAACACAACAAAAATGGACATGTCACATCATTTCCATGAAAAAGTTGGAAAACTGTGCAGCTGTATTTTATCAGCTCAGCCAAGCACACAACTGGACATACTAGTAACAAAAAACCTAGGCCTACTATGTTGACAAAACTGAATTTATCACTGAAACGTGTAGCATCAATATGTTAAAAAAAGCAAATAAAAGATTTAATATAATAACAATAATAACAACAACAACAACAAGAAAGCACATGCCTTGTGCAGTGTGATACTGTGAAGTCTTTTAAAAGAGAATCTGTCATATCTAAGACCTGGATCATATGATTCGTTTCTGTGGAGTCAAGGGTTGATTTTCAATCAATGACTGATCGACTGCATGTTGTTGGACACAAGGAAGTGAATGTTACCAACTTTGATTAAAATGGATCTTGATGTTCAAAGTGAGTCACTGATTGATAATTTGGGTTGTGCCACGAGCATGTGCAAAATCTTGTCATACGTCTGTTTTCACATTCATCAGGCCAGGTCTGTATCGCATTAATAAATGTTACCAGTAATGACATCCCTGAAAAAATATGTTGAAGGATATGAAATCTGACTGAACCATGAAGTTTGGCAGTTATGACTACATAATCTTACCTAACCATAACATCTCCTCCATTGACGGCTAGAACCCCAAGGGCAAATACTGCATTACTTCGCACTTCCTCATCTTCATCTCTGGTCATACGAGTGAAGACTGGGTAGAGTGTATTGGTGAACACAGAGCCCACTGGTGCTCCACAGGCCTCTATCACCTCTGCAAGTGTACCCACTGCAAATGACTTCTCAGAAGTTGAAGATGTTTCCTTCTGATAGGCGTTAAAAAAAAAAAATAATAAAAAAATAAACAAATCGATAGCTAAAACTGCCCAAATATATAACATATGTTACAAGACACCTGTTCAGGATAAGAGTAACAGAAATTATCATTTTTTTTTTTTTTCATTTGGTCAAGTCAAACCTTTTTCAGAAAGTGCATTTCTAGCGTGAAATCAACTCTGTGCTCTCCGATATGAGACAAAAAAAAAAAATCGGTAACAACTAAATTCACTTTGTTCCTTAAAAAAAAAAAAGGTGGTCCACAGTGATACACACAGAACTGGTAAATATAATGATTATTGTCTTTCTTTCTGTCCAACAGAGCAAAGCTCACCAATCTCTTCAGCAGGTCATGCACGAATGACTGGAAGAAAGGAAGAAAATTTTCTCCTCCCATGATTCTTGCCATCACAGGCAGTACATCACCAGCAGACTCAATCAACATACTGTCAAACTCTGCTTCTGTATCATCTTCGGTCTCCTCCTCCTGGTCTTGACAGGCAACCTGGTCATCGATATGAAAAGATGAAACCAATATAAAGTGTGACTGCAAAAGATCAGCAGCCTGATTTTTCAATGGCCAGGGATGCCATAGTTTTCATGAAAAAAAAAAAAAAAATGAAAATTTTATCAGGTTGGCTGCCGCTGTGCTGTTATGTAATTATATGACAAATTTCTAATTTTCTGTGGAATCTGGGCTGGCAATGGCCTTACTATTAAAAGACTTTAAAAAAAGCAGTAGCTTATGCTCTAAGTGGTGCTGTCATCATTCGTTTTTTTTAACTGGAATGTGGCTACTCTGTCTAGATTTACATCAAAATTGTGGCTGGAGGCTGGAAACAACTCTTTTTGGATGAGTCTTTTCTTGAGTCTTCTCACAAACTATGCCCATATCATTTGTTTTTGTCATGGGATTCAAGTGTTGGCTTTCCTAAACAACTCATGCAATCACTTGACTGAAAATTTTCAGGTTTGAGAAACTGAATGCTATGAAGTTCTTGGTCTAAATCCAAATGAACCAGAGAACAGCTCTATCTGAGATTAATCAGACCTTGTAACATACGTGACACTATTGTACTTCCATTTTTTAGTTCATTATCCGCGACTTGTACCGTTTTGTTTTTGTCCTGCTGATGTTTTCTTCCTTCAGTTCTCTACTTGGGAACAAAATCTCTTTCACTGAAGTTTGAATCATCTTTTAATGCATTTGGCTCATTAGGCTTTCACTATTTCCATCGCTCCAAAATCTTGTTCATACACAGAGATACGAATCAAAAAACAGTTTTGTTCAGATAAAAAAAAAAAATCCACACACACACGCACTCACAAATTTAGTCTGGTTGTCATGTGGGCTGTAAACGAAAAAGAAAAAAACAGCACGAAGATTTTACATCACAAATTTTGTATGCAACCACACTCTGCCTGATTTTGAAGAATTCGAAGTTTTGTACTACTACCAGACAAAGATTAAGGTCTCAGACAGCGGTAATAGTATGAGTTTGTGATCTCCAATAACTCAGAAATTTTACTGACATGTATGCAAAGCCCTTGCTTACCTTATGGGTAAAAATCTCCTTCATGGCAGACAAGATGGCATCAGTCGCCCCTGTGATGGACAATATGGGCTGCCCAATCTTGTCCAGCATCTCTTGCAGTGAATCCACAGCTGACATCACCACTGTTCTGTCCAGTTCTGTCTTGATGGCCTCCAGATATTTGGGGACCACTCCAATGATCATAGATTTGAGTGCTGGAAAGAAAAAGCAAAAATGACACTTTCAGGCCTGTAGAATCAACAACATTTACCATTTCATGACTTCATAGCAAAAACCAATGTAATTCACTTTATCCACAAAATACAACAATGATGCCCCTAAAACACTGAATGCAGCATTAGACTATCTGATTAGAGTAGTGTGAGAGATGATATCATTATTATCATAGAAAAAAAAACATGCTGCTTCAACTAGCTTCGCAACAAAAACAGAAAGTGACATTAAAATATGTTAGTGACATTAAAATATGTTACACAACACTGGTGGTACAGGCAATCTGAGCTGTGTAATACATGAAACATTCTTCAGGTGTATCCATGTCTGGATCTCTGATGCACGCTTTTTTTTTCAACATTTAATATATTTTATATAGATTCAGTTATTGGCCTGAGAGACTACAAAATAAAAGATTACCTTCAGACGCCTCCTCAGACTGTGTGACTTTCTGTGCCTCATACACGCACAAGCACAGCTGGCAGAGGGTACTGAAAGCACTTTTCTTGATGCCCACAGCTGGGTAGACTACTAAGTCCATCACACTTGTATAAGCTGTCTGCAGGTAGGGCAGGAAGACTGGCCTGTAACAGCGAAAGGTCTTGCTCAGACATCATGAGAAGAATGGCTTCTGACGGAACATAATACAGTGGTCTCGGTCTTTGTTACTGTTATCACTTACTTCCTTTGTCCACCTAGAATCTCTCATCTTGTGTATTATTAGCATGGATTACTTCAACTCTACTAATTGATTTCAAATCTCCAGGGTTATTCAAGATCCAGATTTAGACAACTGAAAAATTGACAGAAAGTAAGATTGCAGCAGACAATTTGACTGAATGACAACAGACTGAAACTGAACTGATGCGGCTAGCATATGCACAGTATAAACCTCCTCAAATTATCTGCCACCCTTGGGTGTTGGTCATGAAGGGCAACTGCAAAAATGGGATAGCTATCTTCCTTTGTAATATGGCGCAAAATGAAATGATAACTTTGGGGTTGAATAATTTGGTTTAAACTACGGAAATATAAGAACAAAATACTACAGCATCTCTGGTGCATCATAATAGTACTTAAACTCCATTCTCATCAGATCTATTAGGCACCACAAACAAAAGCAGAGTTATTATGGTTTGGCATGTATATGTTGTCTTTTTTTTTTCTTATGACTGCGTATCCTAGGGCAGGCCTAATTCATTGCCACAGTGAACAATCTATCATAAAATTTCTTATGACTCTTCCATACTTATGGTGCTGACACACATTGAGTTTAATCAAGGTTTCACAAAATGGTTTCTCCTGATCTCAGATGACAAGCTTTTATATGGCAGCCTTCTGTATAATGGAGCTGTGTTCTGAATTCTTACTAAGTATTTATAGGATAAACATGTTGACAACAAACAGAAGATACGATCAAACTGACCCTGTGTTAAAAGCCAGTTCTCCCAGTGCACAGCAAGCATCTTCTTTCTCATCCAGGTATGCATTTTCTACTGAAATTCTGCGGAAAGAATTTGGATGCTTGTCTTATGTTGTTCTTATTCATTGTTGTAACAAGAATGCTATCCACACAAAACTTGATAATAACAGTCATAACAAATGTGATCTTCATGCCCATAATACATAATAATTGTACAAACTGATCACTTGAAAATATGCAGAGAAAATTATTCTTAAAAATGAGAACTAAATCTTTGCAATCATTTCCAACTTTGAAAATTTAGCTGCTATTTTTTAATATAGGATTATATGCGCATTTTCTGAATAGAGGGGAAGGGAAATGAAAGGACAAAGAGAACAAAGCAGGCGAAAAAAAAAAAAAAGAAAGGGGTAAAGAAAATGAAGGACTGAATACTCTCAACACAACTAATAAACACTCCTATTCCAAGAGAAGACTAGTTTTCAACACTTCATTTTTTGATTGATGTCCCATAAACAAGCTGTATTTTTTTAACACCGCTTTTTTTATTTTGTTTTTTGGTACACTTGATGCTGACAGTCAATCAAAACGATCAAACATGCTGTATAAAAAATTGAATTTTCTTCTGTTCATCAACTTGCCTATTAAGCACACTGCCCAGAACCATAACATTCAGAATGGAGCATATTATCCTGATAAATTTATGTTTTTTGCCACCTATTTTGTGAATGTAAGCCATGCGCCACTGAACTCACCCTTCCAGCTTGTAATTTTCTTCACCCTCATCTTCTGCCTCCAGATCATTATCATCGTTGAACTCATCTTCATCAAACACTGTCACGGTTTCGCTCTCATTCTTGTAATGGGCCTGGCAAATAAGCAATTGGATAAAATAAATAATTTGTAAAAGAACATGAACCCTTCCAACTTTAGTAACAAGCTATGCAAAAAGAGCCCTAACAGTTACCGCAAACAGGAACTTTCACCACATGGAAAAATGACAGGTACATGCTCCCTTCCACACAGATAAATCACAGGTACTATCAAAGCCTAAGAAAATTGGATGCGCATCTGTTTTGGGGGGGGGGGGGGGGGGGGGGGGGGGGGGGGGGGGGGGGGGGGGGGGGGGGGGGGGGGGGGGGGGGGGG
>JBCAUA010151574.1:0-22294 GCA_038406235.1 Peronia verruculata | reverse complement strand
TGTATGTATGTATGTATGTATGTATGTATGTATGTATGTATGTATGTATGCATGTATGTATGTATGTATGTATGTATTATATATGTTTGTATGTATGTATACATATACATGTATACGTATGTAGTATGTATGTATGTATGGCCGTCTTAGCTATGAAAAAAAAAAATCGTGCACCAGCAACCCCGCTCTCGCAAGAAAAAAAAAAAAAGAAAGGTAATACAGTTGACGACGGACCTCCTTATCAGGCTTGAATTTTCTGATCCTTTTGTGGACTTTCAGACCTTTGACAATCAAAGAAAGTTTACAAATTTTTAGGCTTGTTTTTCAAAATGTACAGTATTCTTGGACACTAATATTTTAAATTATTTCTTGTTGGAATTCTTTTTTAAAATTCTGTATGATCTTTAAGGCATCTTCGACAGAAGTTACTATGCTTTGTATAGGAATTATTTATAATCTATGGAAGCAGGAAATTTGTTTCTTTTGGGAGATAGGGGCAGGGGAGGGGGTAGGAGGGAAAAAAAAAAAAAAAGAAATGCATATCATGGAATCATGGAAATAAAATAAACCAAGGTATGCAGGAGTAAAGGTCAAGCTGTATCTATTGTACATGTACTTTTTAAAAAGCAAATGTATCAGATTTTCCGACAGATTTGTCTAAAAAGGTTTCGAAACGGTCTTTTTGTGGAAGACGAAATTAAAGATAAAGACTATGAGTGACGACCTGAGACCTACAAAATAATAATAATAATAATAATAATAATCATGACAATAACAATAACAATAATAATTAATAATAATATTAATAATAATAATAATAAAAATAATAATAAATGAAATAAAAAATTATAAAGAAAAACGGCACAGTTTTTCCCCTAATATCCATATGTTGAAATAAAATTCAGCAGTCAGATTTGTCTATTTTATATATCTTAGTATCGCACTAGAATGCCCCAACGAGTTACCTTATCAGGAGGTTGAGTGACGTATATAGAACGTAGAGCGCCCTCCCCTCCCTTTCATGGAAGAAGTTAAAGAAGCTGTTGAACATGAAACATCACTGTAAACCTGTTGTTAAACCAAGAAAGAGGACTTCTACAATCTTTTAATCGGGCTGATTAATTTATGAAAACCGCTAAGCAAGTGCTCGTTGGACCCTGTCATGACGTCACCGCTCTCGTTCAGCGGCCACCAGCGACTATAAATTTAGGCCGTCTGCTCAGGGTGGACACCATCACGCAGCGACCGGTGTTTTGTGATAAACAGCATCCTCGTAACAAGTCCCTACTGCACACGTAAGTGAACTGATAAAGGCGTCAGTTTTTTTTTTTTTTTACTTAAAAATAGCTAAGCAGTCTGTTACCAAGCTAATATTTCTGTTATTCTGATGATCTCCACAGGTTCCTCGTTCCAAAAGCAACATGGTGTACAGAGTCACAAAGATTGTAAGTAGCTTGTTCTTCCTACCATCCACAAAATATATCCAAAACAGCAAGATTACTAAGCTTATAAGTGGCTTTTAATGTACGTAAATTTACATTACGCCTACGTTCTCAGAGAAAGCATGAAAGTCTAAAAGAAAGAAACCAATTCGTGAAAAGCAACCTAGCACTGCAGTGACACATCTCTGTCTCCCACCACAGAACAGTGAATCATCTCAGAGATCAGGTAAAATTTGTGGGCGGGATCTTTGAAAGGACGAAACCGTACCCTTATGTCCTCTATTGATAACTTGATAACTGCTGTAAAAAAGAGAAAAAAAATGCAGCAAGGTGACACATCCATGCTGAACCTGTACTGAACACTTTTGAATTTGAAACAAAACTATACGACCATTGTTGACGGCTCGACAAAGCAGTGGTACCTTTAGAGATTCGATATACATCTCTATATATTTGCATCCAATCAGAAATGTTTGATAGATCCACCTCTCTAATTAACCTATACTGTGAGGGATCTATTGCGTTATGCGAATTATCTTTCTATTTTCGCAAGAAATGTGACTCCCACCAATTTCAAAGAAGTCAAAGACCAAATGGCCTCAGGAGCTCACACAAATTCTGCTATCTCATGACAACTCGACACTGGGCTCGTGTCGGTGTGACAATTCTAATGTAGACCAAAGCGGTTAAAGTACAATCCCCTTGTTATAGCAATGTAACACAAAATATTTATAACCTTCATTCTGATCTTTCTGTAAAACCGTTAATTTGAAGTAGATTTTGTGTATCTTCACAGGATAACTAAAAAAATAAATCAACGTTTAAACCTAACCATGAAAATTATTTATCTGTTGCATTTTTTTGTCCCATTTTGTTTTTGTGCTGGACCTTTATTGTATTTGATCTCTCTGTATCTGTCTTTGCAATGATTATTTTTTTCAGATTTCCAAACTTCGTCATGTGTCGCTTGCTAGACACACTCTTGCAAAATTAAACATTAAGTCATAGTTGAAAAGTTTCCTTATTTCAAACAAAATACATAGTTACGGTTCGTCTGAGAAGATGAACAAAGAGATTTAAATACTCATATATATTTGTTAATTAAATAATGATAATAATAATAATAATGAGTTTCCTTTATTTTTCTTCTCAAATTCACAGGACAGCACGAAGACAAACACCTACCCCACATGCGGGTTGAATGTGGGCACTGAAATCTTTGTCAGGGGCAGAGTACCGTCCGCTAATGCAAAGTAAAGTAACCTATTGTGACATAGGCTTAATTATCTTAATTGTTCTTGTTGGGCTCCCCTAAAGTAAATCTCCCTATCTTACACTGGATTTGATTTGGGGCACATGTTCTAGATTCAAGTTTCCAATCTGTAAAATCTGTTAGTTAATATTTTGAATGCCAAGTTCTGTTATTTATTCATTGTTGCCTCCTTAACGAGTTCTTGGATGACTTATCCATATAGCAGCTGAAAAATGTTAATCATTTAATTCTCGCATCTTCATGCCGTTTTCATCTTTTATTTTTTTCCAGCTTCGCGGTCAATCTTCAGGGGGATACAGAAGGCTCAGATATAATGTTACATTTCAATGTAAGGGTAGCTGACAAGAAAGTGATACTAAACTCGTGCCAAGGGAAAAAATGGCAAAATGAGGAGCAAAAACTTCCCACCTATATATTCACCAATGGGTCAGAGTTCACCATTCGCATGACCATTGGGGCTGTGACCATACCAATCTTTGTCAATGGAAAATTCTTCGATACCTTCAAGCATCGCCTGCCCTACCAGAATATTCGCTATGTGACCTTGACTCAAGGGGCTGAGTGGTATGAGTTGGTCATCCAGAACAAATGTGTGAGTTCTTTGCAAAATGTTTATCATTTAACTGTCACCTATTCGACATGGCCTATCAAGAATAAGTACGGCGAAAACAGGGTATCTCTAAAATGTAAATGATTACCTCATTTCTAAAGAAACCAGATTTACTCTTTCGTTCGAAGACTATCATCAAGAAGGAAAATAATGAGCAAATTATATATAATAAAAATGAGGATTGATGACCTTGGGGAATTAACCCATTTAACAGGACTGTGAGTTATCAGTCGTCTGCGTTATAGCTCGTACAAGGAAGATGTTCTGAACAGAACAGCCTCTAAAATGCTTCAGTCTGTTGCCGAATTGAACAGACACTTGTGTGTACGTACGTTGCTTTCGACACAGATTATAAGAAAATATAATGATGCAGATTTTTATCGCATTATTTTGCTACAGAGGTTTAATGTTGTTTTCTCAGCGTGTTCCGTACACTGTTGAAATCCCTGGAGGACTGAGTGTAGGTCAAGCTGTCAGGGTCAGAGGTGCCTTGTTTGATGTCGCTACCAGGTAATTATCAGAGAATGAACGGTAAATTGAAAAACAAAAAAAGATCACATATTTAAGATTGAATAGGGAATACAGACCAGGTTCAGAATTAGATATGCGTAAATAGAAAGATGACATACTGATGCAATATCTTGAGTTTGTAACTTTTACCAGTCTTTAGAACTAGAACAAAATAATATATTTGTTTTCTTTACTTTTGATTAGCTACCTAATGAGATTATTGACATGAATAAATCCCTTGTGACCAACTTTCTACTATACAGATATCAGTTTGAATTTATTGTCCACAGGTTTTTTATAAACTTTAATACCGACCGAGAAGGTGACACAGTGGGTTTGCAATTCAAGTGCCTTCTAGATGAGAGAGATGTGGTGCTCAACTCCAAAATTGGAGACTGGCAAAAAGAGGAGAGAGGACAAGAGTGGTTCCCCTTTGAGAAGGGGCAGTTCTTTGATCTGCTGTTTGTCATACTAGATGGAAGGTTTAACGTAAGTTGTGATAATAGATTATAAAGCGATTAGAGCCTGTAATTACAGGGATAAGCTCTTTATAAACACTCTCTATTATTATTATATTACCATAGGCCACAAAGATGCCTCTTCTAAAAACCAGTTTGTTGATGAAACAGAACAGACAAGATTGAGAGAACTGTTTTCTGCTATTTATTTGTTTTCAGCACAGTAGAAAAACCATAGTAACTGGTATCATTTTCATTCATATAATAGGGAAGAGAATGCTGAATGTATCCATATCTTTCTGTATGATATGACTTGAAGACTGGACAAGATTTAGTACAAGGGTAGCAGTAGGAAGATTACTCAGAATTTTTTTATTTATTTATTTTTTTTTTACCCCTGTGGTATTGAATTGAAAGAAGAAAAAAAAACTGAAGACGTTTCGTGAAGGTAAATATGTCACATGATAAACAGTCCAGACAAATATTTGAACAAATTCATAACAAAATAAAACAAAACCGGGATGAACTTGGACTGAATTGCAGGATTTTCTTTTCATTGAGAAGTTTTCTCTGTATGACACATAGAAGTTCTCACATAGGATGTTGATGCTGCTTTCATCATGTTAAAGTCTTGGGAGGGGGAAATGGCGGTCCTGAAAGTGATTTTTTTAAAAAGTAATGATTAAATATGACTATTCTATTTACCTTTTTCATCGAATTCGGCATGTTGAAATTAGAGGAAAATAGCGAGAAAAAAAAAAAAAGACTTTCTCAAATGATTGCCATAACAACGCCACCATCTTGGATTTTAAGATCTCTAAAATGGCCAAATTTCAACGAAAGTTGATAAAACTTGGCGACTATAGGGACGCAATAGCTCAATGGGTATGGCGGCTTCTCATTGGGTGGCTGGGATCGACTCGGGGGTTCTGAATCGGGGGATGACAGGACACGAAGATCGAAAACCCGTATTTTTTTTTTTTAGTGACTCAACTGTCCCCGGCTTCCTGTGGGTAAGGAAGCCCGACGTCTAGTCTTTTCGGATGAGGGCGAATATATTTCGGAGGTCCCGTGTGTATGTTACGCACGTTAAAGAACAATTGGCAGTTCAAACATCGATGGAAGAGTAGGCCTGAGCACCGCTGTCCGGGCAAAATTCCCAAATTCCAAATTTCGACCCACAAAAATTCAAACACAAAATTGACAACTTCGAAAAGCCCAGATAATCCGATCTCTTAGGATTGAAAGGCTTAAGAAAAACAACTTGGTCAACATGTTCTTTGATATAATACTCACCTTTCCTCACCCCCCCCCCTCTCAATATGCATAGACTTTCCCTCAGTTTTTTGCTCACTTTTTGTAGATCTATGTCAATGGGACATTTTTCACATCCTACAACTTCCGTGTGCCACTTGAGGACATTCGTTACCTGCACATTGATGATGGCATCGCATTGATGGATGTCGACCTCGAGGATCCTTTGGTAAACCAATCTATATTATCATGTAGACAATACTTCATAATAGTCACAATTTAAAATGAACATATTCGTATAATTGCCTCTCCACCCAGATCCACTGGTACTAAGTACTTTACCATCTTTGCCTTTCAAATCTGTACGATGAAATGGAAAAATCCGAGTTAGATAAGATCACGACTTATTTAAACTATGAACAAAGACAACGAGAGAAAAGCTTAATTTAATCTTGAGTATGTGGATCCATTTACTCAGTGTTCTATCATAATTCACTAACGGTCAGGAGAGAAATAATATAGTGGTTTGTCACTGGTTCAGTAAATGGAAATCCACCTTTTCACGTTTTTTTCCCCAGCCTAAAGACTACATCAAGCCTGTTCCATCAGGCCTACAAGTGGGTGATGTCATTGTTGTCAGAGGCTTCTATTATCCCGAGGGAGATCAGTAAGTTATAATGTCCAAGTGATTTCAAAGAGAGCTAGGCAGGTGTCACAGTCACTGTATATTCTTATTCGTCATGTAATCACAAATATGTAGTCCTACTTTGTGAAATTTTCCATAGATCGTGCACGTTGTATCGCTCTCTCTCTCTCTCTCTCTCCCTCTCTCTCTCTGTGCAATATTCTCAGTATTATGTTTGAGCGATGGATAACGATAACAATATTGATATCAAGCATATTATTTTACATATACTGATAACACCAAATTAGCACAGTTGTTAAATGTACTGCTGGCACTGAAAGCCAGACACTTTATCCTGTTGATTAATATAAAATTTGTCAGTTAGAAAATTGAAATACAATTAATTTCTCTCTGTCTCTTTTTTTTTTTTCTTCAGTTCTTCAGGTGTTATCTGCTCTTATTGCATGTATGCATGTAGTTCTGCTCAAACCTTTTCATCTCATGAGAATGTATGAATTAAAGTGTTACCAATAACTCAGTTTAATGAGATATAAACATTCAGGAGACAGGTCCACAGTTTTCAGATAGGGGACTTTACATTGGCCTGCCCTGTCACTGTTATCAGTGCATCATAACTCTGATCAGGTTTGCGATCAACCTGCTGTACGATACCTCAGTTCCCAATGACATTGCTCTGCACTTCAACCCTCGCCGCAGACAAGACAAACTTGTTCTCAACACTTGTGAGAAGGGCAAGTGGGGCCCAGAAGAGATTTGTGAAATGCCTGAGGCAATGGTAAAATTGGTACCTTTTGAAGTAGAGATTTTCAGCGCTGGTACAGAATTTAGGGTAACTTTTGTTTTTGTTTTTGCTATATTTGTGTGTGATTTTTTATTTACAGTTTTTGTTGCCATTCGAAAGTATCACAGTCACATTTTATTGTCTTGCATCATAAGGAAGCTCACTTGTTATGCACGTTTTATATCACTAGTAAGGCACACGGCTTCACTCGGTGTAGGGTGAGTGGTGGCGGTGAGGGAAGGACAGAAAGTTTGAAAGGAAAATACAGTGGAACCCGCGAGAAGTCAACTCGCTTAAAGTCAACTGTCGGTTAAAGTCAACCTGCTCCGGCGGTCCCGTTTTTTCCCTCTATATTCTCATTAGTCTTGTCTTTGATAATGTTAACACCTTCAGAGGTCGAACTCGCTTAAAGTCAGCTCCAAATGGCCTACGCTGGCCGACTGACAGCCGAAAACTGTGATGAGAAAGAGAAACAAAGTCGGATAAAGAGACAGAGACGCTTTGTTACGACACACTATAGCCTAAAGGCCTGTCGCTGTATTGAGAAGATGCTTGGCTGTCTTCACCTATCTCACGTTGAGAGGATTACACAAACATACACCCACACTTGCATTTCTGGCTGGTGGATGGTCAGCGACTGGCCCTCTCCGCTTGTTTTGCGTTGGCATGGATACACCAAGACCTACTCTTACTCGTCTCTCTTCACCTACTTGTTGACACTGAAAGACAGTGTAAACAGGCCCGATTTTTTCAGCCACGTCTTCAGATCATGTAATAATACCGAGATAACCACCCAAACCTTAACCCTAGATCACGGCTGTCTTACGAGTGAAAGGTTTGAGAATAACAACCACGTTCATTCCTGTAATTTGTAAGCTAAACAGATCGTCGGCATCCGACCAGACTTCTGAGTGAAAGATCCCAGGATGACTTTACATCGTGGTCGGCAACAAGCGGAGTGAAAGTGAAAAGATAGAACGAGGGGCGGGATGGAATATCACGGCTAGGACGCAGTAGCTTAATGGGTATGGCGTCTGCTCATGGAGTGGCCGGGATCGACTCGCGGGTTCAGAATCAGGGGATAACAGAACACGAAGATCGAAAACCCACATTTTTTTTTTTTTCAATGACTCAACGGTCCCTGGTTTCCTGTGGGTAGGGAAGCCCGACGTCTAGTCTTCTCGGATAAGGACGAATATATTTGGGAGGCCCCGTGTGTACGCTACGCACGTTAAAGAACCCTTGGCAGTTGGAAATCGATGGAAGAGTAGGCCTGAGTGCCACAGTCCGGGCAAAAATTCCAAATTTCTTACCACAAAAATTATCAGATAAAATTGACAACTTCTAAAAAGTCGAGATAATCCTATCTCTTAAGATTGAAAGGCCTAAAAAAGAAAAAAAGAACGCGACTAATCAAAGATTTAGGTTCAAACGGGAACTCAACGAGCAATCGTGGGCCAAGGGATGATCGATTCATGTACGACGGGCGCACTTGAACGACTATTTAGCATGAGGGCGGGATGGAGGAGGTGTAACACGTAACAGTACACGTGTCCCGACTAGGCTACATCATGCACTGTTGGCCTACAGACACAAGTCTTGGCAACGACAGCAGGCCATAGCAACGAACGGGAGAACGCAGTTTTGCTGGACTTTGAGTGAAAAACTATACTCGTCCGGGACAGAAAAATAAAATGGGTGGGGGGCGCAAGGGGTTAAGCAGGTCTGACTGTACTGTTTTCTTTTCCAATGGACGTTTATTCCTAGTCTACGCTCTCGCCGTGACTAGTCCAGCGTTCATGGTGTACCGCGTGATCAGAATGTCTCTAAGGGGCATAAACCAATAAATATGCAACACTTTGACCACCCTGTGCTGAGTATGTGAAACCGGATAAAGTCAACCTCGCTTAAAGTCGACACTTTTTCTCGGGGTTGACTTTAAGCGGATTCCACTGTAATTGATTTTGGCATATTTATTCTATCAGAATATGAACTCTTACTTTCCACTGCACATTGATTTATTATGCAGCTGGTCACTATGGGTTTTGTTTAGCCCAAGATTATCAACGTCAACAAACAGATTTGCTTCATCAACAAATTCCAACGGGTATTTATGCTTTTCAAGGCCACCATGACCTAATCCACAGCCCATCTTTAAGACCAATAGACATCTCCTGGTTTTATTCTGCATTCCTCTGGGCTAAATAACAACAACATAAATATTGTTTTTGACTTGGGCAAGTCCACTGAGTCATGCCATGTCAGTAGTTTTCAGCAAGAGTCTTTCTACTTTCTGCTCAAAATTATGTTGTGTCGCTGGATCATGAAAGAAAGGTTTCTATACAAATAAAAGAATCTTTGCACTCTGTATCTCTATGTCAATCTAAACTTTGGGTGTATTCCGCTCCTCCCGTGCGCTCATGCCCACCGGGGGGTCATACCTTTGCTAGCCTCGTGATGGAAATAGCTTCTAAATAGAAGCAAATATTATAATTATTATAATAACAATGATCAGTCTCAGTGTTAGCGAGATTGCCCTAGTTTTCTCAGACTGCGTGATCCTTTTATTTCAAATCAATCTCCACTGTAGACTCAGCTATTTTATTTTCCTGTTTCCTGTTTGGTTGCATGTTTACCTTTGAGCTGTAAGGATGTTCAGAGGCCTCCCAGTTCGCTTTGTTGTCTAACCTTCAATGATAGATACCTACATATAATCTTGAAGAGGATCCAAGGCTTCCGTTGGACTTTTTTTTTTTTTTTTTAAACTTAAAAGTAGCTCGGCGGCTTTTGTATGGTGTATGGCAAAGCGTGCGCACCTCGATGTTGATATTTTGGTGGATTGAACTGAATATCATTCAAAGGAAACGTGTTTTCAGCGCGTCATACTATCGAACGTACAATTTGGATCAAGCAGCCCAGCGAGTTTAGTATTCAATTATTATGTATCCCATTTTTAAAATAACGTGAAAGGTAATAAACTTTTTTGGGGTTTATGTACAGAGAAACACTGATCCCTATGCAACAATTTGGTATGGACCCGTTCAACAGTTTTCCAGTCCATAAGTCTAATGTGGGTTTTCTTGCAATTTTATAATATAGATGTAGCAGTCGGTGACTCATCTTTATAAAATAATGTGCCGAAATCAGTGTCTGGGATAGTACCAGGATTACAGTACAGGATAAAACCTCCCTTCAAACTAACACAGCAATCACTGAGGACAGGCACGTTGTTGACTTTCAGTCACCATAATTCGTATTATACAATGGTCAGGGATGTGGATTTTTAAAGTTTTCTTTTTTAATATGTACTTCACAGTATGTGCAAATTTGGTGTTCTTTCTATGATGCAATGATTTAATACACGCATTTATAAATATCTGCTAATTATCGAAATTCATAGTTGGTAAGAGTGAAAGAAAAGACTACATATATCTCTGTAACTATTGTACCTATCAGTATTCTGCCCCCCCCCCCCTCTCCCTCCCTCTATTGAACTAGATAAGTTTCATTATTCGGATATGTTTCAGTATGGAATGCCTTCATATTCATGGCATTCAGGCCATTATAAAAACCCATTAACTTTGCTAAAATTGAGCATCAGCGGCCCAAGCGGGGATTCCCCAGCTGACAGGTAATTTGACCCCGTGACCTCCGCAGAGACGAGGAGCGGTCGCACTTGGGTTAGCACAAGTAAAATTCGGGGCGCTGGCAGCCGTGCGGCAACTGATCAAAGACATCAAAACAAAAAGTTGAAAAACAATAGGAAGACCTGGTGGTTCATTAAGTGAACTGAGCCAAATTTTCGAGCTCACTTCATGTCAGCAACATCGTTGCTGTCGTGAGTGGTGATGATGTCACTGTCTATTGTTTATGAATTTGATCCTCTTGTGATGTCAACGTCGGTCGTACAGATAATGTTGAGGCTGTTGAACTGTTTAGGTATCGTTGTTTGAAAATGTGTGATTTTGGGGTCTACTGATGTAGCATTTGCTTTGAACCGATTATGCGACTTTGTGGACATATTTGGCTTGGTGGCCTTGTAGGTGTATGTGATTATATGGGTGTGTGGTTTTGTTGATGTATGGGAGCATTTGTTGAAATGGGTATCTGGTGCATAGACATGCGTAAGTGTGGATACGTTTGTGAGGGCGTGGCTATATGGATTTTTTTTTCTTCAGCTTTTCAGTCCTAACAAATAGGATTATCTTGGCTGTTAGAAGTTGTCAATTTTTGCTGAGAAATTTTGAGGGTGGAATTTGGAATTTGAAAATTTTGCCGGGACAGCGGCATTCAGCCTACTCTTCCATCGATTTTGATATGTGTATGTAGGGGTATGTGGACGCGGAGATGTTGGAACGTAACTATATGGATATACCTGTTGTATTTCACGTCGTGGGTGTTTGCGGTATGTGGCTGTGTAGGATTTGTGAATTCACGGACATGTGGATGTGTGGCAATGTTTGTGGATGTCTGTTGATGTGTTGCATGTTGGTTTACGAGTGTGTGGGTGTATGAGCATGTAGGTTTAGTGGTGTGTGGATATCGCGAGCTTAGTTCTGTGTTGCTCCACCTCCACCTTTGCGTTATTTGGAGATACATATGTCATATGAAAGAGGGGTAGTAAATCTACCATATAATGTAGTTATTTCACCGACCACATGTCCAAATAGGTAGATTTTGAATCTCCTACGTACAAAAATAGTTTCTAAACATAAAACATCAATTTTCTCAAAATGCAAAATATAGAGAACTGAGATCTACCAATCTGTGGGTGGTATAGTCATATTGCTGTGTGATCAGTCGGTGTACGTATGCGTGGGCTGGATATATAAG
Source organism: Peronia verruculata (assembly GCA_038406235.1). Taxonomy (NCBI): domain Eukaryota; kingdom Metazoa; phylum Mollusca; class Gastropoda; order Systellommatophora; family Onchidiidae; genus Peronia; species Peronia verruculata. Next base: position 10,487 of record JBCAUA010151574.1, on the reverse strand, counting down.
GGTGGGAGAGAAACTGCGTTTTTTCTAAGTCTATAGTTCTTTATTCTATATTCATATTATGAATCACTCACTGGGGATAAAGACGACTTGCGCAGATATCTATATTATACGTCATAACTACATCTACGCATCTATGTCAGTTCCGTTCATCAGTGCGTCATAATGTATGCATCTTAGCCAGCTGCTTTCATCACATCTACGTACTTGCATCGGAGATCAGGAAAGACTGACATAGCATGTCCAAGGAAGAGTGAGCATCCAGTCTGATCCCTGGCTTTTAGAACTGAGAGATGGTCTATGTCTACAAAATCTTTGTTATCTGAGGCACAAACACTACATTGTCGACCTAGGTTGAGACCAGAATAAGACAAACAATAAACTGGACCAAACGAGGACCTTTTGTACGAGGAGATTTAGTTCAGTTACGGGAAGAAAAATGGGACGGTATGATCATGTGTTACGATCAACCAAACCTATGCAAAACCATTTGAAAAAGATCAGTGCTATGAGGCAGAAAGAAAGGAGGAAAGAGTTGTGAGGACAGCATCAATGAATGGCCTCACGCCCACGAAATGTCTAAAAAGAAAAAACAAATGGCTGAGAACCAGAAATAATGGAGGAAGCTGATTGTGAAGTCTTGTAAGGCGCCTCGAGAGACTTCAAAACCTGGGATAAGGAAGGATAAAATAGGATTGAGTTGAGGAGCTTCCGTGTTCCATAAGAAAGAAAATAATAGCACGACGTAAACAAAATGTTTAGACTCGAGGCACTCATAAACAAACTGTATGCAATGTTTATAAAATGTGAATTTCATGGCACTAAAAATAGAAGCTACTGGTAAATCGTAAAAGTAAGTTGTATCCTGCTGGCTTACTTCTGATTTTTGTTGTTTTTGTTTTTGCCTAATTTCTAACTAGTTTTCCAGTGGCAGACAAGATAGAAGCTTAAGACTATTTTGCCGAATTTTGCTTCCGGTTTCTCAAAGCAGCAAACCTCACCACGAATTCTGATATCAAACACCACACCAGATCTCACCAGCCGCTGATTTTTATTTTTTTTTTTTTTAATATCTTTCTTACTAAAACCAAAATTCTAGGAAAATCGTGAAGATATTTTAAGTTGGACCAAGATACAGTAAGTTGCCGTATTTTTTTCGTTTTCTACTAGTATGTCGTAGAAAAAGTACATGTATATAGCTTAATGCTCATTCTTGAAAAGATCATTAATGTGCCAATTGCAGAATTTCTCTACGATTGCATGAGTTCAGTTATCTGTCGCAATATCTCCATTTTTCACATTTTGAGAAAACTGATGTTTCATGTTTTTTGCACATAGGAGATAGGACAAAATCATTTTCAAAATCTTCCTCTTTTGGGCAAGTGATCGATGAAATAATTAAATTATATGGCAGATTTACTATCCTTCTTTCATATGACATATTATCTCCAAATAGCCCAAAGGTGGAGAGAAAGCAACAAAGAACTGAGCTCGCGATTGGTTTTTATCACCAAAGGGTACAGAAGAATGGAAAGGAATTTGTATTCCCTGTAGTATCTAGCGCAAACACAACAGAACATTCATGAGGCTAGAGAAAGTGACATTCTGATAACAGGAAGAAAAGGCGAGGCGAAAAGGAGATGGGAGATAAAAAGAAAGAGATCGAAAGAAGGAGAGAAGAGGGAATGACGGAAAGAAGATGGGAAAATGAAAACAAGAAATAACGAAAGGTTGAAGGAAAGAAAGAGAGAGAAAGGGAAAGCAAAGCAAGAAAGGAAAAGGAAGGAAATACAAAAGAAAGATGAAAAAAAGAAAGGATGAAAACCAGAAAAAAAGAAAAACTAGAAAAAAGAAATATTAACGAATTAAGGAAAAGAAGGAAAGAGGAAAAGAAAGAAAGAGAAGAGAAAGAGAGAATGAAAGGACGAAGAAAGAAAGAAAGAAACAAACAAACAAACAAACAACGAAACAAAGAAAGAAAGAAAGAAACAAACAAACAAACAAATAAAGAAACAAAGAAACAGACACAGAAAATACATCTCGAAGAAAAATTGGTTTGGCATACTGTAGGCCAAGCTTTGGCCGAGGAGCAAAACGATATCCAACCTGGCTACAAATCATTTCTGGTTTGTATTTTTCTGAAATCAGTGTCCAAATTTTGCGCTACAAATCATATAATTTTTTTGGCCGGGAAATCTCTAATTTGAGGTGTGTGTTCTCGGCCTGACCAGGCCAGGTTTCTCTTGGGATCGTAAATTTCCTCCGAGAAGGAATGTTCAAGTTGCCGTAATGGAGCAGGAAGATCACACTACATTCATCGATAGTAAAAATGTAAAGGTGACTTGTTTGATATGCTTTCCATGAAAATTGATGGCAAAAACAGACAACAATCTATAATGCATATTATCTTGTGGTTTGTTTGTTTCTTCCTTTGTTTTTAAAGTCAAAATTGATACAATTATTTGGTATTTTGAAAGAGTAAAAATGTGTGTGGCCCGTTTTTTATTTTATTATTTTTTTTTAAATTTGTTTTTCTTCTTTTTAAAACACAAGTATTCAGCGTCAGGGTGGACAAGCTGTCTATCCAATGTTGTTATTGTTGTTGTTGTTGTTGTTGTTTGTTTGTTTCTTTCCTTCTGTTTTGTTTTTGTTGTATTACTTTTATGATTATTATTGTAATCAATTTGGCATTAGCATTCGGTCGTAAAATCAATTTATTATCATATTGCCGATAGTCCTCTAAACTCATTGTTTTATCGACTGTAATGGTAAATGGGCGATCTTATCAGCACTGAAAAAGTCCAAATCTCATCTTGTTAGTCAATTTAGTTCTAACTCCTGTCTCCATCAAACTCGCAGATGGTAAATGAGTTCACTCCATAAGTGTCAAGCGCCCATGTGGCCAAAGACTCGGGCGTTGTACTTTGCACTAGAAGGTTATAACTTAAAGGCCCATTACAAAATCTAGTCCTCCGCCACATAAAACATAAATGCTAGAACCAGAAGTGGGTCTTAAGAAAATGCAAGATAATTATTAGAATGTAATAGAAATATTTTATTTAGATTTAAACGATGGTTCATACAGGACTGAAGGACTAGATTCTAAATTTGTTCAGCACCATATGTGGCTGAGCGGAATGAATACGTTAATGCCATCATAGAAATCATAGCAGCCTAGCAGTTCTTACTGACAATCTTATGACAATTTGGATTTCAAAGAGCTGTAGTTAGCAGTGGTTATAAGGACCATTGAAACTTTTACAGCCCATAGACTGCAGTACAGCCACTCTCCTAGGAGAAAACTGCCCGTCCCTGATCCAAAACTGCATTTTGTAATCTAGAATCTAATAAATAATGGCAGAAACCCTAAAGGTGAAAGCTCGATTGCACAATTTTTTCACTGCTCCGGCTCCGATAGAGTTAATTTATTACTTCCCTCTGAGAAGTTTCAAATATTTCCTTATTCCGCTAATAAATAAGTTGATGAAAGTTCTTCCTGGTCATGACCAGGTTGGGAATCCATCTTACCTGATGTCCCGGCTGTCAAACAAAGAGAATTTTCGTCAATATTCAACTGGGAACAACTAGTCCATCTAGGTATGTTCTCTTCCACATAACGAGAAACAGTCTAGCTTGATGATTTCAAAATGGAAATGAAAATATAGTTTCAGATTATTGCTATTCTCATAGAAGAAACTTCTTCTCGATATAACTGAGGTTTTGTTGTTCGCCTATATTTAGATGTGCTGTTTCTTTTGATCGTGTGGGTTTTGACATTTCCCTTGTTTTCTTATGTGATGTCTTTTATCCCTCTCTCTCTCTCTCTCTCTCTCTCTCTGCATTCGTTATCTTCTCTTGTCTACCTCTATACTTCACCATTTAAGATTGAAAAGTCCATTTTAATGGAATAAGTTTGTTGAGAAAAATCTTAAAACTCCTACAGAGCAATCAGTGGAGCAGGGTGCCGAGGGATCGGGGGGCGGGGGGGGGGGGACCTGGAGGAGAAGAATAAAGAGGAAAAGAACTGCAAAGAAGAAGAGATTGAGAGAAGAGGAGATACATTAGATATCTGGAGGCAGAGCTGTTAATATTATATCAGGCGAGTTTTGCTTTATCATCCATCATGATGCTTACTAGTTAACAACTAAGCTTTATGTCTGATTATCAGTTAATAGCCAGAGTGTTATTTCTATTTCACCTGAATCAAAATATTCGAGTGAGGATATGTTTTTCACTTAGTAAATGTCTTGTCAATTCGAATTCTTAGTTTGTTTTTTTTTCCCCCGATTTGGCCGTTCTTAATTGGTTATCCATGGCCAAAGCTACTCTGGCAAACTTTACTTATAATTTCTTAATATAAACTTTGTTCTGTCCTATATCTTTTCTTTGCTTGGAATTGAAATAGAACCTGGGACAGACCATGCCATTTTCCTGCTTTAATAGGACAAAGTGTTTTTCAAAATCTATTTTATATGTTACTCCTCATCACATTTATCCACTTTACATGTCATTTTTTGACATCCAATATCTAAGAACTCATGTAAGCAAATTTTCTACCAATCAGATAACTTTGGTCATTCGTCTCGCTCCCAGGGTAAATGACTCGGAAGCTGCACCGAGAGATTTCAAGTTAGGGCCGTTTTTAACAATTTTCCGACTGAGGTACCAAAATCTATTATTTGTTTTCGAAAAAGAAATGAAATTCAACATCAACATTTTTTATGCTACAAATATATATATATGGGTGTGTGTGTGTGTGTGTGATGGTGTGTGTGTGTGTGTGTGTGTGTGTGTGTGTGTGTGTGTGTGTGTGTGTGTGACACTGACCAAAAACTAACCAGAGTTAAACATCTGGAAGTTTTATTTCTATTTCTTTTTCTTTATTTTGTATTCTTTTCTTTTTATCTCGCTCGCTTTTTTCTTTCTTCCTTTTTTTTTTTTTCTTTTTCTTTTTTTTCTCTTCATTTATATATTTACCTTTTATTTTAAACATCTGTAATTAATTGGGAGTCTTTGTAACTTTTACGACATTCCAGAGAAGTAATGATGATAATGTTGATATAACAAACGAATAAAATAATCTGACAGAATAACAATCGTAAATATATTCATTTGTTTTGAACCTTGTAAATCAGCAGCTGTAAAGATCTAATTGCTCTAAAAATGTACTTTCTTATTTCCTTTTTTAACAACTTTGAAAAGTCTCTTCTATACAGTGAACAAAGCATTAACTACACATTTCCTTTCGTGCACAGCAATACCCTATTTACATTTTATTAGTTTTGGTTAGCGATATTAGTTTATTTTATTAACCTAATTCAAAATTCTTCATATTGTTTTTCCACTTTTTTTATGTATTTGATTAGTTGCCGGTGGACAGTCATCTTAATTTTAAGATTTTTTTTTTTTTTTGTAAAATGTTGATAACGGCGATGATGCAGATAATGATTTATATTGCAAGCACAATGGGTGCGGCCAGGCATACTTATAAATGTCAGACTAGTAAAGTCCCATATAAGAGGCTGGAAGATTTTAATTAATTTACGACAAGATGTGATAGGATACAATAACCAGATTCAGAGTAAAGAAGCCTTTATCTACACTTATATTCATCATGTATTGAAGCGGGAAAGATATCCATGACTGAATCTAATATAATCAATAGAAATGCATGTAGGAAGACATACAATACAAAAGCGATTTTAAAAAAAACAATTAAATATAATCAAAGCAAAACCCTCAGAAAGAACAATAATTATTGTCTGCCCTCCACTGAGTTTAAATGTATCTGGTCATATTAGGAGAAATTGAAGGATAAACGCTCTTAAATTTTGAGAAGACTGTATGTTTTGGGTACACGCCTCGTGGTGTCCTCGTTACTGAAACTAGACATATTTTCATTTGTGATTTAGGTGTTGTTTTTCTTTCTTTCTTTCTTCTTTTTCTTTCTTTCTTTCTTTCTTTCTTTTTCTCTTTCTTTCTTTCTTTCTTTCTTTCAAAGGTATGTGTGTGAGAGGAGGAGGGGGAGGCGACTTCTGGCAGGGGGATGGGTCGGCGGTCCAGGGGGGTTGGGGGGGGGGGGCTGACAACGCCAACGTAGACAGCAAAATCTAGTTTTGTAAATATGACAGAGTGGGGGAAAAAAAAAAAAGGAACTGAGAGATAACCTAAGATAAACATTTATTTTTCCTTTAAAAGGAAAATTTTCCTATGGTCACACTTCATGGAACAAAGACTGCCACGGACAAACAGCCCTGCTCACAGGCATAAGGACAGTATCTTGACTAGACAGATATGAGAAAAACATGTTCATGTAACTTTAATTTCACGTGGTTAAAACTTGAATACTCCACAGACAAACATATAGATACGATATACTGACTTTGTTATATTTCCACGCCTCTCCTTATATTCAAGTAGAGATAGATGATCAACAAGACTATTGACAGAGGCCTGCAGGCAGGTAGACAGCAGGAGAACACAGGGGCTCTACGTAGTCTAGCGCTATTATAGTTATTAAGTACTTGAGCTCATTAACTGAATCGAATAAGCGAAGTACGTTGTTTTCATTCGAAATGCTGGAGTTCTTTCCCCTTGAATCACTGGACTACTGTCCCCGTGACTAGCTGGAGTTGTTTCCCCTTGAATATCTGGAAGATTCTTCTTGTCTAGCTGGAGTTCTTTGCCCTTGACCGATTCTACTGTTTTGTTTTCTTTTCTTTTAACTCCTGCAGTACGGCTGGGAGACACAAGCAGCTTCTCGATGTTTCGTAATTCGGCAATACAGTGTAAATCGTTTTCGAAACCATCTTCTTACTCTGGCAGTAGCATTTTTCATGTTTTTTATATTTATATTTGAATATCAAATGTTGATTGTGGAACTTTTGTCTTCATCTGAAATGTTTGCTAATGACGATCGAACTTGTACACAATTTTTCTAACATATAACTCTACCTTTATAAACCAATTTGGCCTAAAATCAAGTATAACAAAGGTGAATTAAGGGGATTCTCTAGTGAGATTTTGAGTTTTTAAATTTGACTTCAAATGATGTGAAATGTTATTGGTATGAGTTGGCAACTTCTTGTAAACCTACTTCAGCTGCAAAAAATTCAGTATCTTGTTATTGTGGTTGCCATCTTGAAAAATAAACACATAATTAGGACTCTTAAAATTGGCGAGACCACTAGAGATATTGGGTTTCTTTAAGTTGCATAATGAAAGATGAGACCAGTATGGAGATAACCGTTTTCATTTATCTGTAATGGATGAAATAGACACTGAGGGGTCTGAAGTTGACATTATCAGACGAGAGCTGAAAACAACATACCACAGAGTCAGTATTCAGGATCCACATAATCTTTCCCTGAAGTACTACAATTTTTCCAAAGGGCATTTTGTTTTGTATGCCAATTATCAGACAGCTTAGAAAAGGAACAATATATTCAGTTGTAATTCCTTTCAAGACAATGATATTAGTAGACAATTAGGTTATCAAGGGTCAAATTACAAACTCTAGAGCAGTTGTACTTTTAGTATTTCTGCACCAACTAATCAGTCATTTTAAGCCTACTTTTTATTTTCAAAACACGTATGAGAATTAAAGGGTTGGGAACTGGAGATGCCTAATATATAAAAATATATTTTTTATTCAATTATATAATAATATATAAATATATATATAGCTGAAGTTTCTTGAGTATTGAAAAGAAAAGTCTGCATCTTATTATAAATAAAAGAGAGTAATATAACACAAACCAAATTAAATAATAATAATAGTAAAGATAGCAAAAGTAACCATACGAAGCCGAGATTAGATTATAAACTTACATTTGATGCTGATAATACCAGTACTATAATTGTTTGACGGAAAGTTGTGGGCATTGTGACTATGAAGGCGTTGGTTTCATCGAATGTCTTTACGTGTTCGCAGATCTAGACAATCACAAGCATAACCAAAAGAGTAAATATAAAAGTTGTCAATTAAATACTTCAAATCCTCAGGACAGAGGCACAGCGGACTGGGCTTTTCAAGACATGCTAATGGAAATTTAATTAATTAATCAATTTTAAAAAAAATAAAAAATTATCCATCTTATTTTTTTAATTTGCTTTTCTTTTTGCCCCCCCCCCCCCCCGGCCATTAAATGTCGAAACAGAGGTGTTCCGTTTGTTTGTTCCTGGAGGGAGAGGAGGAGAGGGAGGGGGAGGGCTGGTATGTAGGTGCAAGAACAGACAGGTTCCTCTCAGTTTAATATTATGATTATGATTATGATTATCATTATTATCATCATCATTTTTTTTTTTTTCATTCCATTCAACCACTTTTTTTTTTCTATGGTCACCCTCTGCCCATACAGTCTAGTCTCTGGTGGTACCTTCACATTATGCCTGAGCTAATGACATCACTGAGACACTGTGAGGTCGATTAACTGCGATCTTATGTAACAGAAATCTTCGTCTGTCAGTCGTGATCCCTTGTTGTCTTCCTGAGGCATTTTCAGTCAACATTTGGGAACGGATATTGCCACCCCTTATACACACAACGTCTGTCTCTTTCTGTTTGACAAGACAGGGAAGGATTATGAATAAAATGAAATTAATGCCTGCTACTGCGGTGATACACGTCTTAATTTGCAGAAATATTGTTGGTTCTATCTTGTTCTTGTTCTGTTGCATTTTGTGACATTTATGTGAATCTTCTAAGTGAATGTACGTTACATGTGTAGTCTCTCTTATCAAGTATGAAAACAAAAATATCGTTCGAAGACAAAGTTATCTCATATAAGTGTATTATCTTGCATATGCTGTAATAATAGTAGTATACAGTGTATTATCTTTTACAATATCAGACTATACTATGCCATATCATGCCGTGTTGTTCTATGCTATACTACACCATGCAATACTACACTTTACTACACTATTGTACACTTTCCGTGCTATGCTATAATATGACATATTGTAATGTCAACGCTATGCTGTGCTATGCTATGCAATACTATATTATAATATACTATACCATGCTATACTATACTATACTATACTATACTATACTACACTATACTATACTATCCATTAGAACTCTTTACTATATCACTATCCATCACCTTAATGGATGGGAACAAAATTGTCATTCAGATATGAAAATCATAGCATGACGATATTTTCTCTTGGACCTCATTATCAATTAACAGAAGTTCTATTTTAAAAATCTTTTGATGTTTTCATTCCAAACCATTGAGGCTCATAAGCAAACCCAAGTACAGACAAAACACTGATATCCCCTAATGGATCATCCTCAATGAGGTCTTCAGTACTAGAAAAAGTAATACATTTATTTGACCAGGTTTAATTACTGGCTCAATTTTTCCTACAACATATTCTACCATCTAGCCAGAGTCATTACCACTTTCCTTCTATCAGAAAATCTCAGAGATGAGTACAGCTACAAACCATGGTATCATGCCTCGCTCATTGTGAAATTCAAACAGTTTAATGCCTTTTCTCAAACATCGGAAAAAAAAAAGTGCGTATTCTCGACATTTCATCATACCTATGTCAGGCTATTGACCTACACTTCTCTGACCCATTATATTCGATATCATTGCAAGTTCTCTTTGAGGTTCTGGTACTGCTCAGTACTAAAGTACTTTAACAAAACTCTTTTTTGTTTAATCACAACAATAAAACCCTCATTGAACCAGAACCTACTTTAAAACAGAAAGACAGTATTTTACTTCTCCGGAGAGTTATATAAACCATGTGATATAATCGTAATAAGACCTTGCGATAAGATGTTATTATAATCTTACTACAAAATAATTTCTATTACTTAGCATTGGTGTGCTATAGATCTTTTTACTCCTACATAACTTTTAACTTAATCTTAGTTTCATTTTATCCGTAAATTCACCGGTAAAGAGACATAAAATATAATTATATCAGAGGCGTCTACAGCAACAAGAGGGTCCATTCAAACACACATTTCCTCAATATAAATGGACAGTCTGTTGCATCAGTTCATGTTTGTTTGTTAGTCAGTCTGTGTATTTGTTTCTTGTTTGTTTGTTTCTATGTATTCTCAACTGAATTTTTAATGCGTTATGTTTAAGAAGATTTCAGAAAAGCGGGCATAAAATCTGGAACTTCTTCGATCAGGAGTTCGAATGAAAAAGCTGTTTTGTCACATTAAGTTAAAGTACTTTCAAAAACCATACAATAGAATACGCTCTTTTGAATATAGTAACACGATAACATCCAACTCATTATGGCGCTGCGTATGTTCTATTCCTCCCTTGGGAAAAAGTCAATCGTGTCTGGCGCCGGGAGAGGTTTGTCAGCACATTATCAAAACTTGCTCGACCGATGGAATAAATTTAGGTTACTGGTCTCTTTTTACCCCTCTTTGAATTTCTCTCTCTCTCTCTCTCTCTCTATCTATCTATCTATCTATCTATCTATCTATCTATCTATCTATCTATCTATCT
>JBCAUA010151463.1:0-22295 GCA_038406235.1 Peronia verruculata | reverse complement strand
CATACACACACATATATATATATACATACACACACACACACACACACAAACACACACACACATATACATATATATTCAAATATATTTATGAATAACAAATATATATAAAGTCATACCACCAGGAACGAGTTTGTCAAAAGAAAAAGAGAGCGCTCTTTCTTATCAGCGAGGTGACCTGAGGAAGTGATTTCTTACATTTCTTTTCATTGTTTACAACAGGAAGTAATGTAGTCCTGGCTAGGTCAACTTTCCCTTTGCTGAACTGTGAGTTCTCGGCCACGTCACTGCTTGAGGGTTTGTGTCTGAGAGGATGGATGGAAATAAGTGAAAGGAAATTGACGAAGAAAGAGCAGAGTCCGTAGAGAATGGAAACCATGGTCATGAATCTAAATCGAATCTGCAGCCTACCTCTGGCTTGATCAAACAAATCAACTGTTTCTAAGAAAGCTTACGAAACGAAACTTTGCATGTGCACTTTCATCTACCAAAACACTACAAGTCTTATTTTCAATCTGAGAGTGGTGTTCGAGATACCAAATTCCGTTTACCAATGAAATCTAAAACCTCTGTTCTTGTTTATTGCTATACGAAACTTATTATTAGTAGGTATACATTATCTTATTGTTCTTCATATTGTTGTCTTCTACTGAGTTCACCAGTGATCCAATAATGAGCACCAAATTCATGCTTAATGAGTATTTTCTGAAACAAAAGCATAATCTATCAGAATGTAATGTGGTTCTCATTAAATCTCAGCTTGTGTGCATCGTGCCGATCTGAATGTTAATACGTTGTGCACGATACTTTTAACTTTTTTTTTTTTTGAGTTCACGCTTTCGTATCGGTTGTGCCAACAACAATTTAGAAAAAAAAAAAAAAAATTCTGTGCAAATAATATACTGTATAAGTAGTCATTTCAATCATTCAGTATTGAGTACAGTCCAGACAAGTAGAAACTGTTATTCCACATAGCGTAAAAGAAAGCCAATAATTATTCAGGAAAACAAATGATGTTTCAGTGCCAACACCACAAATGAAAACTTCCTGCTAAGTGTTGAAGCGAAACTGAAAACGGCTCTATCTGCAGAAATCCATGAACATATTTTTTCGGGAATTCCCAAACGAAGTGGTTCCACAGAACGCACAAATATCAATTTTCACACGATTATCAAAAACGGTTTACAGACCTTGACGATGACCTCACACTCACACTCACTCAGTCTGATACTTTTCCTCGTTTGTGTCACGTATAAGTAACTTATTACTAGTGCATGTATTTCTAGGTCTATAGTGAGGGTCAAAACAAAGCAGTGCTCGTTTTGCTTGAAAATTTCTATCACCTAACTCCCATTTCTGTGGTCTGTTTTGATTGAATGGACTTATAAAATGGCTCGTCTCAATACCTCGAAGTTTCTGGATCGTTCTTTTGAAGTGAAAGGGTACGCCCTTGCATGTCCTGATATCTCACTTCATAGATTGACTTAGAACAGCAACAAACAATAACTGAGTATATGGACTGCACAGAACAACAAACAGGAGAAACAGACAAAACATGTAAACAACAAAGGTTGAAAACGACAACAAATTAGCCCTCCAACTCCTCAAACTGACGCGAGAATGATTTTGAAAAACATTTACTACCTATTTTAGATGGAGTAAGTATTACGATATCAACAACCACAACAGATGAATATTACAACAGCAACAACAACAACAAAACAACAACAACAACAACGGAGGAAGATTACGATAACAATAAGGGAGGAATGTCATGAAAACAACACAATGGAGGACTATTTTGAAAATAGCAATAACGCAGAAATATTACAAAAACTATAACATTAACAACAGAGACAAACTACCATAACAACAATGAATGAATAATGGAGGAATACTGCATTAACAACAACAGCGGAAGAATAGTATGATAACAATATAATGGAGGAAAATAACGATTATAACAATAAAGAACAAATATTAGGAAAACAATGATAAACAGTGGTGACGACAACATTAGACAACATCAACAACAATAACAAAAACAATAACAACATCACAAGGAGTAACTAACTAATACATGTGTTATCACCATCAGTGATGGCAAAAAAAAAAAAACAACGAAAAACCGAAATCAAGAAACACAATCATATTTTTAAATTAAGAATATTTTTTATTCATTATTTATTTTTCAAAGGTTGGATATGAAATTCTGCAAAGATCATTGTTAGTTAAACCAAAGAAGCACATGTTCAATTTACACAGGAGAAGTTTTCCTTAAATCAAACATGAAACTGGAATGATATTTCAAGGTAGGGGATGAGGTTAGGATTGAGAGACAAGGAGACAGGGAGGGAGGGGGGAGGGGGAATGTGACACTGCTAAATGCTATATCACTTTATAAAATCGTAGGTAATAGATATCACTTATTTAAATAGTAGGAAAGGAAATCTTGGATCAATATGATTACAGCAAAAAGATACATGCACAAAAAAAAAAACAAAAAAAACAACAACAACAACAACTAAACAATAAAAAAAACTTAGTCTTTCATTCCTTGAGGAAAAATAAATCATCCATGATATAAATGCAAAACAAGAACAAAACACGTCTAAAATAAAATTTAAAAAAAAAAATGCATTTAATCTTCTCAGGTAATTTAACACCATTCTGTCTAAAACTTCTGTATTTTGTTCGACCACATTTCGACAATAGAAACTGTAGCAATGGACAAAGTCTTGATAAAAAATTCTCCATGCTTCTTCCTCTCCACGACAAGAGTGCTTGCTGCTCTCCGTAAATTTGTAGGTTAAGTATCATACACATAACATTTCATACTGGGTGGAATCCAAATCATAAGATCTAATATCTATGCTGTACTTGTATTTGGTTGAGCAAGGAGTCGGATTATGGCCGAGTAGACACAAATTACGGTGCATATGATGAGTAGCCTACATGGGCCGACTTACCAGCAATAAAAGACCAATGTCGAGCCAGTTTTTACTGTAATACTGCTGTATTTTAATGTCTATGTTCATAGACACAACTTGCATTGATACTGTCTCCACTGGTCCCGTGATCCTTTCAAGCCATACAACAACAACAAAAAAGTCATTCACTAAGTTAGGTTATATTGTTTGTTATGTATGAATATGAATGACATATGTTATGTACTGTACCATGACACTAATACATAATCTCAACTGTAATCAAACAAAATCACCAATAAGCCACTGACAAAGAACTACATAATTTATATGTGACTGTACTCGGATGTAAATGTTAACCTGCTGACTAAAAACCCAAGGAATCTGCAACACTATGGACATTACTGTGTAATCAGATCTTCCCTGGAAAACTTTTCCTGCTATTGTACATACAAAGGGAAACACTGTACAACACACATTCAATGACTGACACATTATCTAGTACATCATTATATGGATGCTCTGTTTCAATACAGTGTAGATCACTGTCTGAAATGACCCCTGAGCCACACACAAATTAAACTGACAAAAATACTTTTTCTTTACGTTCAAATAGCAGGTGTTACAAATACATGTATAAGAAATTATGACCAAATCAAAAAACATAAATATGATAATGATTTGCCTTCATTTCAGCTGTTATTACAGATATTTCAATATAAATGCATAGAAACTATATTAAAGCTACATTGCCGGAAATCTAAATATTATCAGTCTATCTTTCATGGCGCTCAACCAGTTCTTTATATATTATAATGCAATTATAAACTATAGACAATCTTACATCCACAGGAAAAAAGCAATCACATGTAATTTTGTTCTATTTGTGAGTGAAAATCTCCTTAATTATGAGCTGTAAATTTTCTTTCTTTTCTCGAACTATATTAACTGTATGTCAATAAATCTAACTTAACACTTTATTCTGGTGACAACACGTTTTTGTCATTACTGCTAACCTGTTGCAAGACCAACATACAACTTCAAAACTCTTCTCTTCACTGTCTCATGTCACGTGTCATTTTCATTATCCTACAGAAAGGTCTGTGCTCATTTAAAGAAAAAAAAAAAAAATAAATCAAATTTATGACAGAACAAACATCAGCTGTATATATATAGATATAATGTAGGTATAAAAAAAAAAAAAATTGTATGTGCTTGGATTTAAAATAAAATACTAAATGGTTTATGTAGTTTTTGACACATCTGCCTGGTGATAACATTTCACTAGTCATTCACCATTGTGTTGTTGTAAACCACTACACTTCAATGTCAGGTAAAATACCTAAGTAATATTTTTTTTTTATCAGTTTTGGCAATAGTCTCTTCTTGTCAAGAAAAGCAGGACTCGGACAGGATGTGAATATTCAGGGAAGAAATTACAACTGGTATCGGCGGACAGGTGTTATGCTTATGCTCACAGATAAGTGAGATATTCACATGGATCACATCTGCAGTTAAAAACCACAATACAGTATCACATACATGTAACTATCGCAGAGATCTCTGAGTGCACACCTAGAAACTGAACATTTGCCTTGCGACCAGGGCAAATGAGGCGGAAGTCGTGCCGGGCAATGAAGATATACGGCTGTTTTTGGTCGTTTTTAACTACTTTCTAAGATACTAAATTTTTTTTTTTTTTGCGCTTTCACAGAACGACAATTTAACATTCTGTAATCAGAAAAAAAAAAAAAGAAAAAATTTAGTACCATAGTTGGAAAATAATGAAAATGGTCAAAAACGGCTGTGACTTAGACTCACCCAGTGCAACTTCTGACTCATTTGCCCTGGGTGCAAGACATTTGAACTTTTCACAAATGAGAAATACGGAAAATGATTTATGGACACAATTTTTGTACAAAAGTAACAATATACATGTAATAACAATACAACTATAGCTACAATGCTTGAAAACACCCACAACTGCCTTTGGGAATACATATCAGTTAAGGTACAGAGAGTGAGTGAGAGAACAAAAGAGAGAGAGAAAGAAACAAGAGAAAGAGAGACAAGATGAGAAGAAGATAAGCGTGTAGGAGAAAATGCGGCAAAGGGTTGAAAATACACACCTAGTTGCATCAGCAGAAAATGTGTTTGTAAGATTTAGGGGATAATAGAAAAAGCCTTTGATTCTTAGTTTGATATCTCTGCAAAAAAAGTTAGAAAACAATTTAAAATAACAAAAAAATAAGAAACTAAAAATAAGGAAATTTCCTGTGATCCTTGACATTGACATACTTAAAAAACAAAACAAAACAAAAAAAAAACAACAGCAAAACAAATGTAAAAAATAAGTGTAGGCACTACTTATTCTTATCCAAGTTCAGTGTCAAAACAACATCATCAATGGTAAGTAAAGAATGGGAAATTTATCCCAATGTAAATAATGTATAAAGGAATATGATAACTGGACAGAAGATTAGGATTATGATGTTACTCTGAAATGGTTCTGCCAAAAAGTGCATTTGATTTACTATAGAAGGCAAAGGTAAGAAAAAATGAAATGAAATGAAATGAAATGGGGACTTTGTCTTCTTTGAGAATATGGGTGGGTGGGTAAGGCGCTAGAACAACTGTTGTAAAAGAAACAACTTGGCTTGCTAGGCAAATAAGTCACTTCAAGAACACACAACTTGAAATAATTTGCAGTAAAGTAATGATACAAGTAACTAAAATTCCAGTAGTCCGCAGGCAAAAACCTAACACTCCCATGGTCCAAAGGCAAAAACTCATGAACATAGGAGTCAAAGTTTTAAGGATTAATAATGCTGGAAGAGAAAACAGTATATGTATCAGAGGCTGCAAACATACCATCTGTACAAGGAAAGGCCTACATAATGGCATTTTAGAAGAACCACATGTAAAAAAACGGAATATGAAATGGAATATCATTATGCTAACAGCCCTGTAATTATCTTATACGCCTACCGTATATATATTACTTTACTTCTATCTATTGTCATTAATTTCAACACCCCACTGATTGGCCCTCATGACAATGATGAACAGCTTAACAAGGAAAGCAATGGTGTGCATGTCTCATGGCCTTAGGAAGATAATATTACAATGTCCAGTGTCAAACTAGTCAAATCCTACTGGAAACTTCAAGCTCCTTAGTAAAAGAGTTATGAATATTGGCCTCCTGCCAGTCAGTTTGACCAAAAAGGCAAAGAATGTTCTTACTGTTATTAATGATCCAGCGATCCCTGGACTCTTACCCTTTCAGTGTAACGGCCATGTTGTGGTAGGTATAGGTTATTTCAGTTATTGGGGTTTCCCATCTAATGTATTCTTGCTCGTAGGTCACTTAGGGGGATACAAAGAAAAAGACGGTGATCCACGGTTTCATACGGAAACAAAAGAATAAAAAAAATAGTTAAAAAAAAACAAAAAAAAAACCGAACAGCCAGCGAGTTTGATCTTTACTGGATTTCGTCAGATAGTAATAAATACAATATTTTTTTTTTCTACTATTTTTTGTTTAGCACAAAACACATAGCCTACTCCGAGTCTTGATTCCATTATTCTATTAAGTAACATAATGAAGCAACAGGGAGTAAGCATTTAAGGGCTATACATTCATCCATGTAGTTGAATGTTGTGTTAAGTATCGATGGTTGGTGCATTAAACCTCTGAAGTGTCATTTTTCAAAAACGGCACTTCAGAGGTTTGATGCGCCTACCATCGGTATGCATAGTGCTATCAACTAATGCTAATGGATGAAGCTAGTGCATTCTAAAAATGATATTTGGAATCAGGAATGGAACTGCAACAGCTGGGTTGGTAACTTGCTAATAGTAATAATCATACACATCAAAGTATAGCAAAGATTGTTTTCAGGGGATAAAAAAGCGACAAGCCAAATAGTAGCCTAGGATATGCCATCACCACTAGATTCTATTCATACTGAGAATATAAAAAATGAAAAAAATTAAATGCTTTGTGATATCTTGATGGGTCACTAAATGCTGTCAACATCCTATAACAAATTGGGCATCTATACAGGTCTGAAAAAAATCCATGTCTAGAGCTTAAATTTTTGACTGTCCACATCTGATCAATTAAATTCACACTGCCAACATTTATGTTCATGGACATGATACACAATGTTGGGCGAAGACTATTTTCTATATAAACACCCCTGGTAGCCATTTCTTGTCTTAGAAAGTAAATACAGATTTTAAAACAACCTGGCAAAAAAATCTGAACAAAGCAAACACAAACTCATCTGAAACTGTTGAAAAACTATGTTTAAATGAAGACAAACCATGAAGTATTTTTCACCACAAAATTCAGCTTCATGTCTTATTTGTACAATCTCTCACTCCAAACTATAAATAAAAAATGTGAAACATTATCCTCACACCAAATGAAAAAAGCTGTGAAAAAAAAAAAAAAAATCACATCACACCAAAGTCAGAGTGGAAAGAGGCAGGAAAAAAATAAACAATCAATCCCAAGTCAAAAAATAATGATTATTAAAACACAACAACAACCCAAAATGCCAATACCAAACCCAAGTTTTGTCTGTGATAATAAGTAATTGAAAATTGAAAGTTAGAACTGAGGAAAAAGTGTACCAAAAAGCCAAATTGTCAAGGACCAAAAGAATAACGGAACAATATGTTACATATGCGTTGTATCTAAGTCACTGTAAAAACTTAATAACCTGGAAAGGCTGATCATCACATGAGGGGAAGGAATGCTGATGTAAAATAAAACTTCAATACAATACAATATCTCAACTACATAAGGTTTGATTTTCTGAAATGAAACAAAAAAAAAAACAACAAAAAACCTGCTAACATACAACATAATATTAAATTATGACAATGTCTATGACTAAGTTTCAGAGATTCTACTATGTGAAACATTGTTATTCTAGTCTGACCTATGATGTCTGATAAATCATAGAAAAAAGGAAAAGAATATATATATATGTGCATAGTAGCCAAAGCAACTAGATTTAATGTCACATTATCCTGGAGTAGTTGAAATAACTGGGACATGTACCACTGTTCACTTGCACCAAATTCGACATGATATTTTGGCATATTTCACAATCTGTCTCTCTCAAAAGGAAAGACTACCTTGACTTTCAACAACTTTTTCTCATGTTCAGTGTTTCGTTTGGCCTCTAGTATTTATTGAGTATCATTATCTGTTATTATCCCATGAGTGATATCAAACACATGCAGCCAACTGGATGAATCAGTAAATACACCAAAGTCATCATAGAATAAACTTCAAAACTGATCTTAAACGTCAGTCACAGAAACAATTCAATGGTGAAATAACTGGCATTCAGAACTGCTGACAATGCGGTTGGGCAATTAATAATCAACTGTACACATTTTTGCTGAGTTGTAAGTATAAAAAGAACACGTCCAAACGTTGTAGTTGAGCAGTGAAAAATTAAAGGGCTGATCTAAGCAGCCTTTGCACACGCTCTTGTCAGTTTCTCAAAAATAATCCATAAATAAGCTGTCAGTCACAGATAAACAATAACAGCACAATACAATTTTCTTCCAAATTTTGATACCATCTATGATACTGAGCACCACTGCTGTTACTACTGATCTGTGTTTGTACATGTTATTTTTTTTCCAAAATAGACTTAAGAAATGTAACAATAAAAAAAAAAATAAATAAATAAAAAACTGCGGAAGCCAAACTGATGTCTAACAATGAAATACAAAAATGGCAAATTTCAGTGCTAGTTGGGAACAAAGAAAAATCTGTTGACTGAGATTCTATAAACTCAGGTGATAATCAGTTTCAGCTGTTAAATCAATCAGCATGTTTTGAATAATACTCATATAGTGACATTTTTTCATTCAGTTGGGTAAAAAATGACTAAAAACCAGTAATTATCTGTTGTATTAATTTTGAAAAACAAGTGGCAAGCAAAAGCAGAATAACAGAACACTGATTGAATGCCCAAACGATAGGATAGAAATAATTAATGGAATTAAAAAAAAAAAAAAAAGAGAAAGAATCAGAATACAAATTAACTAGCAATACATACCAGGAAAGAAATAGCATATGAAACTTAAAAAAAAAAACAAACAGAATATTTTGTACACAAATGACATGTAATGACATGCATATGATAGTCAACGATAAAAAATAATTATTCACAACGCAGTTATATTTCATCACTGAAATCAAAACTGATAGACAACTGATAAGGCATAAAATATAAATTATAAGACCTCTATGACAAAAAAATGCAAGCATGAATGAACTTGGAAATAAAGCCATATGAAAATATAAAACGGCAGAATGGGTTCAGCTGTAACAAATGCAATATGCAAAGCATTCTTTAAGCTGGAGCTGTTACTGATCTTCGTCTTTATTAATGGGTGCAGATTAATGAAAAAAATCATGATCTCATGCATTTTGAAACTGCATACTTTCTGGTGCCATTGACTAGTATTGTCTTGTTGTAGCAAGCCCCATAAAATAAAATATAACTTATTGTGGTATTATTTTGCTTCAGGCTGCCATCTTATCTGTTTCATTACCACTTGTTGAGTACTTGCAAGTTACATTACATTTGTACTTTTCTCTGATGGTGTAAACTATCCAGTATGAAGCCTATATTATTTGTTATATCATTTTTATTTTATTCTTGAAGGCTAGGAGGTTCACTTGTGGTATGAAACAATAATGAAACATACGATGTATCTAACATAGGCTTTTTCCAAAGGAAGTGTCTATTTATGCAACTGGGTCTATCTTGAACACTTGTCATCCGCTTGTCGGACCTACATGTTAATGATAGGGTGGACTTGTGCTGGTCGAGGGACCCAGCAGGGAAAGCCAGCGGGGTTGGTCTAGTTCATTTTAATCATTATGAAAAAAATAACTGGCGTGTGGGGGCGAGAATTTTGTTGGTTTGCCGACACGTGGGACAGCGCTCATGATTTTTTCTGTTATCATGAGTAACATACTCAGACTAGTCGTGTAAATAGACACGGCCTTTTCCAAAACCAGTCAAAACTTCATAAATAATTTAAAGTCAGGAATTAGTTTTTTCATGCTCACACACCAAACTAAGACATTTTTAAGTTGATAAAATGCAAAAGTTGCATAACCATTCCAGCACAATGTCATAACAATGCGAAACTGATGCCTTTTTTTCTGGGTGCACAATATATAGTAATCAACCATATACATGTACATGATTCAGCTGGATGTATAAAATTCATGACAAAAGTGTACAGGAAAGTAAATATTGAAAAAAAAAAACAAAACAAAATGGATTTCATAATCACAAACATGGTCGGTGCAATAACAATGTGTTAGTTTAAGTACACGTGTGTTTCCTGTCTGGGTTGTCTCCCAGTAGCACACAAGACCATGAGTCAAGGTTCAACCAATGCAGATGATATGCTGTAGCAATATATGTTGGTGGCGAATTTAACTGACTGATAAACTTCCATCAATGCACAGGATAAGGACACTATATGTTTGAGGAAGCTTGAGTGACAAATAATAATTGCTAACATTTACCAAGTGACTAATTATCATTTCTAATTAACAGGACAACTGAATTCCTTTATGAAGATTGTTATATTTATTGATTTCTAAATTTACTTAAAGAACAGTCTGAACATTCTGAAATGCCAGAAACAACAAACAAACAATATTTATTCAAGTTGTTTTTTTTTCCCAATAGATTTCTCTAATTGTAGATCGCGATAACCTCCATCAGGAGGTTGAAAGACGTATATAGAACGTAACGTAATTGTAGATACTGTGATACCTTTTAAGAAGGATCCATTCTCCACTGGTTTGTGAAATATCGACCAGACAAATCTGAATGATTCCATTGGATTTCCAAATTCAATGACATTGTTAATTTGAAACTCTTAATCCCAAGCAGTGATGGCACAGCATCAGTATTCTTTGCACCACTGCCGAAATACAATATCATTCAAGATACAGGTTGCACAACAACATCACAAATAACAGTGATACACAAAAAAAGTTGTGATGAGCAGTATTCCAATGGAAGGCCACTTGGTTCAAACTGAAATAAGCTAAAAATATCAAAACTTGTAAGATTTTTGGAAAAAGGAAAAAACTGTAACAAAACGTAAGCATAGGACATTCCCATGTCTCCAGCATACACACACACAAAAAAGAATAAGATACATATTTTTCACAAAATCAATTACCAAAACTCCATTACCAAGCATGGATGAACATTTTGCACTGTGGCTGCACTTTAATGCATTTGATTTTTGGACAAACCAACATGTATATTTTGAATTTGATTCACAGATCTCTCAATGGTGATCTAAGCAACTCAAAATACATGTATTTACAATTACATTTTTTCTCTCACAAGGCATGTGCACCTACTGAAAACAATGACAATACATGTTCATGTAGCATATTCAAAAATTGCTTTCACAGCAAATGAATTGATGATGGTATATTCTAACCACAGACTCTAAGCATAATAACAAATGATACATCACTGTGCTAGGTTTACGCCTTGTAGTATGGCAACATAGACCAGATTCCAGGATTGAGTCAACTTGAGCTGTATCTTAGCAGTTTTTATGCCAATGTTTTACATGTAATTGGCTAGTAGCAGCCATTACCTGCAACGGGAATTTTACAGAATTTGAGTCAAGAATTCAGGCTCATGATAATCTCACATTAAGTTTTTGACTGTTCTCCACTACTAACTAATTTGGTCTGAAGTATGAAAGTAAGAACTGAAATATAAGAGCATACACATGGAAATCACACACAGATCAGCTGATTTTGTTTCAGCCAATGGGTTTAAATGGATAATTAGCTGAAACGGATTTAAATGGATTATAAATATATTTTACAATTACACCATATCTATCAACAGAAAAAAAATGCATGTACGATTATACAGCTTTTTGCCAAAATGCTCAATCCCATAGGGTGTAATCACATAAGTTTGTTTCTCTAACAGAAAAACAGATATAAAATAAGATGGGGCATAGAATATGTCTTTGCAATGTGAAAGATATCTTGCTATGAAATTCCAGATAAACATCACACGAATTTCATATGCCTCATTCATGCAGTAATTTACTGCAAAAATCACATGTTTCAGGTACATCATAAAACTAAATATTATTCTCATCTGGAGTGTAATGTTTTAAATATAAAGCAAAAACTTGTGCATCAATTGTCCAAGTTAAATGTACAAGGTAAAAAAAAAATGCCTTAACAGGAGTGAAAACTTTCCTCTCTAGAGTAGCTGCCCAATAAAATTCAAATTTGTTTCACTATGGTGTTGTGATCGAAAATCAAGTGACCCCCCCCCCTCTGAAAAAAAACACCAACTGCATAATATATCAATAGGTAACATGAAAATTGACTGTATGATCCTCAACCAGGTAATGCAGTCATAAATTGGCAATGCCTCACATATACAAAATATAGTCACATCTTCAATAGGTATGCTTTTCTTATAGACCCCACTGAAAGGAAGTCAATCTATACTGATCTAATGATAAATGTGCAAGAAACAACTGGGGATCTCCTAGACATACAGAGTGAAATACTCACATTACTTCAGTGCATTTAAAGTATTCAAAGACATGCAATATGTTTTTGAATAGCAAATTTAACTTGTAGGAAGAACTGGGGAGATAGTTAATGATGGCCTATGGAACATTCAAAGAAATGAAAACATTTAATCTTCCTGAAACAGTAAACTACTGAGCAGGTTGGTGAGTACCTATTTAAGACTAGGAGAAATGAGATGTTTTCAATTACCAGATATCATTTTGGCAACTCCCGTACTCCATCCATTTCACCATAAAACCTGACAAAAAGATGATTAAAGCTTGTAAAAGTCAAAGAGGTGATCTGGTCAAGAATTGCCTTACTATACTTGACATTGTGAGTTTAATTCCAAACAGCACTCAGTGCAGTAACATTGTGTTCACAATATGTCATCTTCAGGCATAAAACTTTCTATAAACATGTGAATAATATCTTATAATAGAAAACCTGCACATGAAACTTTCTCTGGAAACTTTATGGTTAGAAAAATAAATACGTTAGGTAATGAATGGATGGAGTTAACTTTAAGCACATAAAAGAACTCATGTACATTGAGCAAACTCGTCTCTTATCTCAGATGAGTTACATCCATATCTGATTTACTAAATTCACATCTGTTCCAAACACAAAATTCTCATTTGCAAACCAATTAAAGCCATCTTTTCCTTTTACAGGGACAAAAGAGCACAAATGACTTATTCTACTTTGTCCTCTGCAACAGTCAGTCCACATATTGTATTTAATGCAGCAGCAGGTAAAAATGAGAATCAACTCTATCACATTATAAACTGTGAAGTACCACAGAAATGTCAGGCTCTAATCATGCTACATAACTCAATTTACTGATTTATTTTTAGCTATACCTTCTGACTCTTTCCTCTACAGAACAATATCTCCAATAACACACTGGCATATCCACTACAGCTAATCTTGGTAAACTGCAAATGTGATGAATGTAAGTTTTAAGAGATTACATGTATGTTGAGGCATCACGTTTTGGTCACTGATAAGTTAATTGATGTAAAAATAGAAACACAAGTTTTATTTCACAGTGGTCCAAGAATCTTAACTGGCTTTGAAAACTGGGAAATCTGCTGAAGGGAGGATTAGGATCAATGAAGGATTACTGTCATCATCAAAACAGCTGTGCATAGAACTTCATTCATAAAGTCACCTCAAACTCAACTTTTGATAAACCACAGCCCTAATCAGAGTTATAACAACAAGAACAAAAAAAAACAAAAAAAACACTAGTTAAAAGTTATAATCAGAAGTGGGGATTTTGACGTAAGTTCTCCGATACAAGACAAAGCAATTTATTGCTATATTTGGTCAGATTTTCTTGCAAATTCTGTATGTCATTTAAAATGCATTTTCAGAGAAATACTATAACACAACAGATGACACTTTCAATGGCTTTATGTAATTTGAAAATAAAACTTAATTTGGCCCTCTCACATATCTGATACTGATAATAGAACAACTCGGCACTTGGAATGCACCTCCCCCCCCCCCAAAAAAAACCCAGGTTGGCTGATGAAATAAATATTTCTCACTATGAATGGAATGATTATGGGGAATATTTTCGGAAAAAAAAAAAAAAGAACAAACATTCTTGGTGGAATGAATTCTCCCATGAGGTCAAAGGTTCATACTACCTGAAAATGCCCGTGAGGTCAGAATTTGTGAGAACATCTCTTTCGCACTGTTTCTTTTTTAAACAACTGCATATACATACAACCTCTGGTTACATTCAAGTATCTCCTTATTCCATTTCTGTTATTCATTTCCATGTTTTCCCCCAACAACTACAAGAAGAAAGAGCCCTTGAGCATATCAGTTTCCTTGACAATGATTGCTCAGGCATCTGTTATGCTGGCATGCTGAAATATCAGCAGAGCTTCCACAGTCACATATCTCATCAGTCACTCCCAAATCAATTGCATAGGAATTTCATTTCAGCTGGGCATTCATGGCCCAACTACTATGATCCAATCTTGCGTCAGTGCATAGCTTTGGTATCCTTCTGATCACATTGTGCCGGATATGTATTTACAGTAGATGTTTCATTTAAACTAAATAACCAAGATGTCCTGGTAGATCATCTACATGATACGACAACATGTTTGACAAACAATCACACAATTATAAGAATGAAAAAAAATAATAAAGGGCATCGAAAATTCTTATTTCTCACTTTTCCCTACCTCCTACATGCAAAATTCTTCTTATGAATGATCGTGACATTGACACCACTTGCACTGCGGTTTACTTCACTTTCCTTGTAATGAAAACAGATAATCTTTGGCTGAAAGAAGACAAATTTTTAACATGGATCCTTCAAAGCCTCTTTATCTGTCACTGTTTTGAGAGAAAGTCACAACTGATGGAATTACGGCATCTCTCTATGAAAAAATAACCTGATGCTCAATACTCACAGAGTCCTAGTTCTCTTTTCATAAATTTGGCACTTATGACAGTTTGGCTTTGAAGAGTTTAACTTAGGATAACAACTTAACTGTCAAGGGTTGATATATCGTAAATGTGCTAGAGAAATAAATTGTATTTCACTGAATATACCTGAGTTAGACCAACCTCTAGACATAATGCCAAGTTTTTTTATTCTGGTTACAAAATACTGACTATAGGACACACAATTATTATTTGGCTGGTTTGAACATTGTACAGACACCAAGTGTCTCCGTGTTGTCTTTGCTTGAAGCCGACTAGATTGAAAAAAAAAAAAAAGAAAAGAAATGAAAATATCACTCAAATTCCTTTTTTATTAAAAGAATGCAAAAATCCACTAATACTGTGGAATAACATCCCCGTAGATCTTGGCCCTATTAAGAAACTAAAGCTTATCAAGCAAATTACAGATTTGTGACCATTTTTTTCAATGAGGGTAATTACCAATAGCTTGTCATTAAATTCAGTTTTCTACAGCTCAACTGCACTTTAAACATGTCTTCTCTATTACATACACTGTAAAGCCAACTGTATTGGTTCATCCTTACCGTTGGACGCTACCAGCAAGACTGAGACGGAGAACTTGACATCCGGGCAGCCCAAGTTCTCCATACACCCCCGCCCAGGCTCATAGCGCACTGGAGAGGACACCCCCCTCCCTCCCTCAATCCTAGTGCTACACCATCGTCTCTTGAGATGAGCGGATGCTGACGATAAAAGCCCAAACCTATTATCACTTTTAGTTCCGAACAGAAATGTATACAACTTCGGGTAAGTGTGGCTTGACCAGAATGGCACTGATACAAACAACTCAAATGTACAGAAAAGTGATCATCAGATTCTAGGAGTGGGCAAGAGACGAGCCAAGTACCTGTTTCCCGCGGGCAAAGCCTCCACCTTGGCTTCCCAGGAAATGGATCCCGACAGCGGGAAGAGAAGTTGCACAAGAAGAGAAATCACACGAGAAACGGGAAATCGGCAACGGGAAGCAGAGACACAACGAGCAAGAAGCTCACCTACATGCTTTCTAAGATAAATAAAATAATGAATGCAGTGCCAGTTAAGAAAAACGGTGGACGGCAACATCATGCCTAGGCCTAAGCTAGACCTTGTGGCACAGTCCGTCTCAGTCTCAGTCTCCGCCGGTCCTGTCTGTCCTGAAGTCGACTGATGCAGAGCAGTCGGCTTTTTGGTACCGACTTCTCTTCGTGGGACCGGTCCCAGCGGGAAGTAGGGTGATTTCCCAAGCTTCCCGCTCTGTACAAAAAATGTACTGCTCACCCACCCCTATCAGATTCCTCTTTCATACTTTACTGTATTCATTTAGTTCCTGCCTGCCATCACTCTCACAAACAGGAAAACAAAAGTAAAATTTGTATTTCACCCATCCTTAACAAGTAATGGAAAGAGCAAGTCAAATCTACACAAAAGACAGACATACAGAATGCCAATGTCTCTCACTGAAGGCATAGCAAAATTTGCAAAAGCCCTCTGCCACAAAGGGCAAAATATAAATGCAGGGAAATGATCACAAATGATTTAAAAATGTAGGAAGAGAGAGGAAAAAAATATGTGTCATTAATTATCTATAATTCAAACACTTTATACTTGTAATATAGGGAACAGTAATATCACTATAATTTCCAAATACAGGTCTAAGTGGTGGGTTGGTGCTATTCAAGCCAATGGGAGATTGTTGCACTCAGTCCTATTGCTTCCCTTTACCAGACAAAAGAGGAATTGAACAAATAGTGCAAAGAGGAAAAACACAACACAAAAACTTTTTGCGCCCTTAGCTTGGAATATTCACCATGAATTTTTAAAAAAAAATTATGGTCTTCTCATTTTATAAATTTTTTATCAAAATTGTTTTGGTGATCAGCTTTTTGCATGACTAGGAGTAAAGAGATTTTTTGCTCTTTACACTGCTTGCTCAACAACAATTTTGTCTAGCAAAGAGAAGTAACAGGGCTGGTCAAAATGATCTCCCACTAGGCTAATAGTAATGGCAAGCAAGTCTTTCTTTAGGGGGAACAAATCAGGGGCAGATAATCTGCAAAAAAGCTCTCCCATTGCATAAGGATGGAAATATTTATCTCATGCTCAGATTGAAGAAATGATTAAGTCACAAATATATGATGACATACAGCTTACCATTCTGATGAATCATGAGTTTTGATATGTACTTGCGCCCAGGCCAAATGAGTCGGAAGTTGTGCTGGGTGAGCTCAGATCACAGCTGTTTTTTAGCCGTTTTTTTTTTTACTTTTTTCCGACTATGATACCAAAATATTTCTTCTTTCAGATCAAAAAAGGTTAGCTTGTCGTTTTGGGAACATAAAAAAAAAATTTACTGTCTTAGTCAGAAAGTAGTTAAAAACAACCAAAATCGCCCGTATATCTTCCTTCCCCAGGATGACTTCCGACTCATTTGCCCTGGTTGCATGACATATGTTGTTCAAAGTTATCTGTTAGCAGTGAAAATTCTTCATAATATCAAAGTAGATACACCTTGAAATATTCTTTGTTTTTTTTAATGAATATCTGTTCCTGCTCATCATTAAAAGAATTAAGAAATGTGAAGATTGGTCTTTTCATCTTAATATCAATGATTTGTCTGGCCACAGGTTGGTGTGTATAAAACTAAGAAAATATTTTGTTCCTGTTGCATAATATATTCTTTAACACTGTTTGCACTCTTCCTCATCACAGCAAAGTGAATTTGACTTGCGACCAGGGCAAATGAGTCGGAAGTCGCCCCGGGCAACGAAGATAAACGACTGTTTTTGGTCGTTTTTAACTACTTTCCAAATAAGATACTAAATTTGTTTTTTCTCAGAACGTCAATTTAACCTTTTTTTAATCTGAAACAAAAAGAAATATTTTGGTATCATAATTGGAAAATAGTGAAAAATGGTAAAAAAAAGCAGTGACTTGAACTCACCTGGCGCGACTTGCAACTCATTTGCCCTGGGCGCAAGACATATCAATATACAATGGAGGCAAGCACTGCATGAAACTAATCCTGTTTGTTCTACAGATTACATATCAATGGTCTATGTGGAAAACAATCACGTATCATAGTAGTTGGTTAAAAACAAAAACAAAACAACAACAACAAACAACAAAACAAAAAAAATTTAAATGAAAGTATCAGCTCAAGTCCTACAGCTGTAGAAATCTCTTGTTTGATGTGTTTTTTTTTCCACCATGTCAAACAGTTGATGATGTGATCTGTATCCTAATCTCATTGCTGTCACTATCTTTCTTAGCATTCATATGTCAACAAATACTGTAGTCATGTAGGACATAACTACTCTGTCTGATAACAAACGTAGCAGCATTTCTGACAAAAGCATGCCAGTAAACAAATAAACCAATGAATAAGTTGTGTGAGGTACAGTTTGTCACAATACATAATCTTGTCTGATAACAAGTTCTGTGGAATTATTAATACAAACCAATAAGTACACATTACCAATGAATAGGTTGTGTGGGACACAGCATAATGTGTCACATTACTCCATCTGATAATAACCTCTGTAGTATTACTACATACAAACCTGCATGTACACAAAACCAATGAATAGACTGGGTGGGAAACAATTTGTCACATTACTCCATCTGATAATAACCTCTGTAGTATTACTACATACAAACCAGCATGTACACAAAACCAGTGAATAGGTTGGGTGGGAAATAATTTGTCACTCTTGTTTATGTTTACAACTTCAGTTGCATTATACTATAATGATAATACTACCATGTAAGTAGATATAATCAATGAACTGGTAAGAAAATATAAAATTGCATGACGACTGAGAATAAGCTATCAGCTGGACTCAACAACAAATCTGGCAACAACATTATATCTCCGAATATTCAAAATCACAAAGTGTTGGCAGCAGCCATGGGACATCCGCACCTGGAAACTTTGATGTGTTAATATAACACATTCTCTCGCCCAAATTTCTTGATGCACGACTCCGCCAAGCGGAGGATAGAGGTTGCTGCCTGGTTTATAGCAGCCATGATTTCTGATGTCCTCATGCCGTGGATGAAAATTTGTGTGTCATCAGCGAACATGGCTTGAGTACATCGGATCACCTGCATTGACATTGGAAAGGAAAACAACCCAGATTGAACAATTAAGCTAGTCTGTAGTATTCGCTGTTCTCTTTTATCCTGTCTGTTCAAAATATGAAAGAATGAAAGTGAGCAACTTATACCATGCTTTTCGCATGATTCAAATTGATAGCTCACTTTCTCAGTGTAGTGAAATAGTTTGTCTGACCGAAGCAAATATGAAATAGGACAGAAAAGAAGCAAAATCTCCAGAGACCTAACATTTTTATTCGACTGTAAAACAAAAAAATATACAAAAAGTGTGAGCGTATGTGTATCTGAATTTTCATTAACCCGTACAAATATTGATGGACTATGTACGACTGACAAAGATCACACTTCTATAAAGTACTTCAAACTTAAACAAGTTTAATACTTATAGATTATTATACTGTTATTTGGAATGGCCATGATTAGACAGACTCTCCATAAATCATCAATACTATCGAGATCACCAGTTCACTGAGGTGTGTTCTTTCAATGCTAGCCCTCATATGCATATCGTACTCAAATACAAATTGCAAAACCAGTTCTATTTTTCTTTTACAAAGTGACTATACTCCGGTCCCCCCAAAAAATAGCGAATTGACTATATGTCAGTCCTGCTCATCAGATGTACATGTTAGCGTTGGGGTGGACTTGTGCTGGTCGAGGGTCTCATATGTGTTAGAGTAAGGGAGGACCGTCACCCGCTCGTTGGACCTACATGTTAGCGTTAGGGCAGGCTTGCGCTGGTTGAGGGTCCCAGCAGGTTAAGCCAGCGGGATTGTTTTATTATTTGGTATACTGTAGTGTCAGTCCCAGACTGGAGTATAGCCACGGCCTTTCTTTTAATGTAAATCCACTGACCTGAGAAATCAAACAAAATCCTAATAGTTTCTATGGATAGTTTGTTGTGGATGTAGACTATAGACTTAAATCTAACTTGATCATACTAATTTCTATTTTTGCAGAGTTTCTTGTCAACATAGATTGCCGACTGAAATAAATCAACCTGTAAAAGTGCAAATGCAATCATCCACGACCTTTACACCCAAACTAACCTCTTCTCCAAATGAGCAAATAGTGGGATCCTGTGGTGGAGTATTGTCTGTGCTATCACATCGATAGCAGTTGAGAGATTTGAATGCCACATTTGGAAACTGACAATGGTTCAAGTAACCTGGAGACAAAAGTGACACAAGGTGTAAGTATTTGCTTGACATAAAACTCTTAGAACTCGGAAGAAGAGTCTCATGGAATTAGATCGTAACTATTCCAAATGCATTATTCAATGGTCCCTTTAGAGTGAAAGGAATCTAACTCCACTTCTTGGCTGACTGACCACTGAATAGAGTTAAAGATTAACACGGTACTTCTTCATGTGTCATGATTTGTGTGTCAATAAATTTAACTGGATCTGGTGGGCAATTTATGGTTATAATTAACAGATGAATGGGTCAAATTATCAAACTAATGAAAGTTGTGAAAAAGCAAAACTTCAATCCTCAAAAGTTGAAGGTACAAATTGGAATCCTGTTATTTCAAAGGTACAAAATCCAAAATCTTAAAGTCATATTTATCATCACTGTCCCCACACGATATATGACATATTAGCAATCATGCCCCCCCCCCCCCTCTTTGTTCACATAATTGTCTTAAAATATCTGTAATACACTGTATGATTATAAATAACCTATGTTCTATAGACAATCATAAAGTGACAACCGGTGTACTTTTGACTCCAAGGAATAACACAGTCTCAAGGGTTGAATGTATCGAGTGATTAACTCCAACCTTACAAACTGACTGACAGTCATTTTTCACTCTGGCCTTGAACAAATTCTTTTACACCACCATTATTGTGTTGGAGCAGTCATTATAATAATTATATGTGAGGACGTGAATGAATGATCCAATAATAATGCAAAGCTAATGATTCTCATGATAGCTATATTGGTGATAATCATTCTAAATTAAATCCTACATCACAGAAACATTTAGACTTTTATGGTGTGTAGCAAATACCGCTGTGTGGTGTGAATAAAACATTCAAACATCTGACTCAAAACCTGTGAGAAATTTCATGGGAAAATCTAATGTATATTTTCACAGTATAAGACTGAAAGAGAAGGAATAATTACATCTATGAAAGTTTGACTTACCACTGAGATCAAGATTGGTGTCAGTAAAAGCTAAATCTGCATTAAAGTGGATCAAATGGCCTGGTGAATATAAGAGAAATCAATACTGATTATTTAAAACTTAGAATATGATGAAATTCATAAAACCTTATAACAACAACAAAAAAGAATCTTAAGAGACAAACGCTGTACATGTAAATGATGATCAGGGATGTCAATCTATCTCCATGAAAAAGTAGGAAAAGTTCCTGGCATATTCTTTCGCAACACACAAAACTGAAGTACGTTAAAGGTAAATAATACCGGATTCGGGGCTAACAGAGAAATTACTGACAGCCAAAAAGTAGGAAATACTACTAAAGCAGGAAATTTGACATCCCTGGATGATGAAGATCTGATAGCTAAAAGTTAGAGACCAGAGGGTTGACCAAAAAATCTATATAAAATTTCATTATTTTTTTGGTATGAACCAAAAAAATCCTTGCATATACATAACAATTCAAGTCGGACAAAGTAAATGAAGACTCAGAGAATCAAAAACAAAAATTTTGACCTAACCATTGATATTATTCCTGCCCTTATTCTGTAGAGAGAGTAATTGCAGGGATAGCTAATGCGAAAGATAAGAGACCACCAAATTTAAACAATCAAAGTAGTTTTGGGAGTTGTGACTATATGAGATATCATGGCACATCTACTGCTTCTACTTGGTGAATTAAATTGTCATAGGCCTTTTACAGGTTTGTCCTGGGTGGGACTGCATTTGGAGATCAGGAAACTAAATAGTATCATTTCCAATTTTTCGGCATAAAAATTTTTTTATTCACATACTTTTAACTTTCTATTTCACAGTGAAAATCATTCCCATTGAAAATATAATGGCTTGCTTCCAGAGTGTATAAAGATCTGAGACTCATTGTTTAGATAAGAAGAAGCAAGGTTAGGTACCGTGGAAACCTGATATAACAGGATTGCTGGGACCAAAGAAAAGTCCTGTTATAAGCGGATCCTGTTATACCCGACATA
>JBCAUA010151241.1:0-22301 GCA_038406235.1 Peronia verruculata | reverse complement strand
AGCTTTCATCGCCCCATCCCACACACTCACCCACCCACCCACACACACACACACACACAAACACACACACACACACACACACACATGAACACAGTAGTAAAACAAGTGACAGATATAGAGATCGCCAAAAAAGTGAGGAGCAAATTAAATACAGAGGAAACAGAAGAGAAAAAGTGTCAATCACAGAGATAGAGAGAACAAAAAATAAATAAATAAAATAAAATAAAACGAACGAAGAGAAAGGGGGAGAGAAAGGCAGAATGAGAAAGAAACGGGGGATGCAGACCATAACAAAGAGCTTGACAGAAAAACCAGATGTTGGAAAGTGAGAGATCGGACGAGAGAAGTGGTCGTGTAAATTGAAAAGGAACTAAAAGGATAGAGGTGGGAGAGCAGAAAGAGCTTTGAAAACAAACAAACAAACAAACAAAAAACAAAACTGTTTGTGTGTTCAATGGAACTTGTGGACGAACGAGACGAATAAATAACCTGAAAGATAAAATCTACATTAAAACACAGCGGGGTAGAATATCTTCATCTAGTTCCTTGCTCAGACAACACCAACGAATTCCTGGCAATCGATCCAACGATAACCAATCAATAATCAATATTCGGAAATGAAACGATTGACTGGTGGCAAAGGTGGGAGGTGTACTGACGTGTTCGCACCTCAATTTACAAGTTTGACTTTTGACTTATCGCATTTGACAAATCTTGGTCGAACCTTTTCTGAGAAGATTAAATCTCACTTTTATGGTCGTTTCTAGCGATTCCGAATATGTACTGAAAAGCAGGTGTTTCACAATTATAGGGTTTCAGGTTGACAAACCAGAGGCTTTCTCGTGTACGCTGACATTTAGCAGAATCAAACATTAATGAAAATGTCGTCAAAGCTTAATTTTGACATATTCCTTGTCTGTTCACAGTTTACTAGTTTCCTAAACTATCGGAAATAAGATCTGTCACCCTCTATAGTGACCATATAGTCCAAAACAATATGTATCTTCCTGGAATATTGAGGCAACCTCACCTAAGGAAACATTGCTGGCGTTTCTTTCTTCTCAGTAAAGAATGAACAATCGAATCAGAGATGACAATGCAGAATTGTAGGGACTAATGCCTCATGGACAGCTTCTATAATATCTTCGGCATTGCAAATTATCATTGTAATTATTATCAATGACAACTTGATTTTACAACAGATATAACTGTAGAAACAGAAAAGTTAAAACAAAAAAATGATTAGAAAACTAGACAGTGTCTTCGGGTCTTCTTTCGTGAACTTGACCACACAGAGTATTTCAGGTTAATGACAGATAATAACAGGCTTCCCACCAATCAGAGACAAAGTCATGATAAAATTCGGTAAATATAAACTTAGGGAGATTAGTTTAAAGAACCACTGCAAGGACACATCACAAAAGACAGGAAGACGTAGCCGAAGAGTTAAACGTCTGCCCTTCCCCTAAAAAAAATTAGGTCGCAGCTTCGAATCCAAACGGAGAACCGGAAATAGGGAAGCCCACTGTCAGTGGCAAGGCTTCTCGGATGAGGGCAAATATGTCCTGTCAAGTAAAAAAATCGGATAAAGGGGAGGGCCGGGGACATTGGTGTCCGTGCAAAATGTCCACATTCCAAATTTCTACCATAAAAAAAAATTCTCAGACTGGGCTGGCACTACAGCTGAAATAAATCTACTTTCTCAGGGTTGAAAGAAGACGTAGCCAACATAATTTTTTTTTTTTTTTTAATGTAAAGGAAGATGTCGATAACTGATAGCGGTAGACACATGCATGAACTTAATGTAAGAAATTCTCTGTGATACTCAGTAATACCTTAGTGCAAAACACTCGCTCGGTATGCAAGGGCCAAAATGTTGCTTGGTAGCATCTAATGCTAACTTATCAGTCTGTCAGTCGCGTGTCACCCCCTTCACGAACACTGCACAGTTGCCAAGCTATCTCTCTATCAAGGAAAGATAATAGAGTGGGGGGAATATTGCCAGATCGATTCTTTGACTGCAGGTGAAACGTAGCCAGCGCACTGCCAAAAGAATTTATTGACTGCCTTTCATAAATTCGCTGTGAAATAAGAGATATCTGAAAAGCAAAACACTTTTACCTAAGCTACTGAGTACACAGTTAATGCTCTGTTTACGATCTGAGAAAGTGGAGATTTAAAATTTCAACACTTCAGCCTAAAAGACATTCTAATAATACGTATGCAGGATCTTTGAATGAACTTTATTGATCTATAAGATTCTAACTGTTCCATGAGATTCAGAATTATCTGTGAGTAAATATCCATGTGCTCACAGATATCAACATAATTTCAAAGACTTTTTTTCTTTTTCGGGCCTTTGACACTCAAAATATGAATGATTTCTTCAAACTATATGATTACGTTACATTCTATTTACGTCTCCCACCTCCCTGGATGCGGTTATCCTGTGCATTTCCTAATTCTGAAAATAAGAAAGATCTGAAGGCCTGCCCTTTTGAGCCTTTTTTTTTTTTTTTTTAAACTGTCTGGATCACATTATATTTCACTTTGAGATCCCAAGAGTTAAACGAACACATTCTGGAGATATTGACGTTTTAGTTTTACATCACAAAATACTCAGTATTAAATTTTACTAATTTCCTCCCCTATCATCTCTAGGCTATACTATGTAAGCTCATGGCAGACGTATCTGTTGTTTGGACTGAGATAGACAATTTCAAGAGAAAAAATGGAGAGAGAGAGAAAGAGAGAGAGAGAGAGAAAGTAATTAAACACAGCTGATCAGTCCATGGCAGGAGTCTTCAATATGAAGTTTTCAGGGACATGAGACAAGGAAATGTTGGCTGGGCAGACTGGGAGAGGCACTGACGAGAAGCCTACTGTTTGTT
Source organism: Peronia verruculata (assembly GCA_038406235.1). Lineage (NCBI taxonomy): Eukaryota > Metazoa > Mollusca > Gastropoda > Systellommatophora > Onchidiidae > Peronia > Peronia verruculata. The sequence continues at coordinate 19,410 of JBCAUA010151241.1, read as the reverse complement.
AAACACATTGGCTCAATAAAGACGAGTTCATCTCTCCGTCGACGCTTAGACACATGACAGGAACGTCGATACCAAAGAAAAAAAAACGACAATAAAACAGGACGAAACTATTGACGAAAAGAAAGATTGTCAAAATGTCGCTGTCAACAATTTTAATTTGCTTACCACTGTACAAATGTCAATTTCAGAACTAGTCAATGATTAATGATATATGTTGATGGTGGTGATGTGGACACTGGCCCTGAGGAAATTTCGTTGTTAAGTTTTCTTGACTGATTTGGGGGATTGAGTTACTAAGTCTTTTTTAGCACGAATCTGATCGTTCGCACTTTAACTGAGTCTCTAGTCTTCATGAGAACAAAACTGCTCATGTGTTTTGATTGAGTTTCTAGTCTTCTTCAGAGTAAAACTGTTCTTTCACGTTTTCATTGGGTATCTAGTCTTCTTGACAACAAAACTGCTCGTTTGCGGTTTGGCTGAGTATCTAGTCTTCATTAGAACAAAACTGCTTTTCGCGTTTTCACGGAGTTCCAAATGCCTTGGAAACAAGACTGTTATCTCGCCATTCACAAAAGTTTCAATCTCACAATAGCCTGAACTTCTAGTCTTGTTTAGACTAAAAATAACAAGCATGTAAATTACACATAACTCTTTTGCAGTTCAATAGTGGTGCCCCGTAAAATTACACAAGGCAGTCTTATCAATTTTCGGACTTATCAAGTCGAAGTTTGAATAACGACAGGTTATTTCTGTTTTCATAAAAGAACAGAATGACTGCAAACCAGGGCCTGAGATCAACAGGCACGCAGGATAAGTAAGGAATAAAAAGATGACAGACGAGGTAAATTATGAGAGAAGAAGAGAGAGTGGGGCGCCGTGTGTACAAGACTTAGTGTGCAAATGTGTGTGTAAGAAAGAAAAAGAAAACAAACAACGACAGAGAAAGTAATTAAGAGAGAAAATTCATATTAAAGACGTTGATTAAAACGATGACCAAGAGGGAAGGGAAGGATCAACAATGGCACGGAAAAAAAAAAGAGAAAGAGGAGGACTTCAAGCCTAGCATGTTTATCTACCCTAACCAATTAATATTTTCTCCGCCAGCGGTTACAGATACCTACTAAAGCTCATTATGCCCCCCTGTAATGCCGAGGCGCCGGCCGGGCCGTAATACAAATATTGCTGGGACATAACTAGCTATCTAAGGCCCTGAGCTAACAATGGTCTGCAAATGTAAGTGCCGCCAGACATTTCGTGCATTAGGCCTATATCAAGTACTTGGCCCCTTCCTCGATATATGCACACGTAAAGTCCTTATGTACAAATCAGAGAAAATTCACTCAGCCAGCTCTACCTCTCGACAAAGGATGAAGCTCGAATAGAACCGGTTTTGTATTACTTCATAGCAAGATTTGTGTTCTTCCAGTCCAAAACAAAGGAATGGGAGGGATAGAGGGGTCGTGTTCCCATTAGCAATGGCATGGAACGAAGAAGACTGAACGCAAACTTTCCTATAACTCAACGATGCCTTGAGTTCTGGCACCAAGCTGTCTCCGAATTAGGAAAAAAAAAAAAAAGCTCTAGACCTTTAGTAGGCTATGTTATGTTTGCTGAAAGACTGGAAGCAGTCTGGTACCATAACAAAAGTAACTAGACTAATGATGAGTATAATTCCAAATTCCCAAATTTCCTATTGTAATAATAAATTTCGTTCTGGCACAGATCACAGTAGATCTAGCGAGAGGCCCGAGCGACAAATTGCCTGACCCAAGAAACCAACGGATTGTTCGTTGAACTACTGAAACTATAGGATCAATTTTTTACTGCCGACGGTGATGGCTTATCATGTAGCTATGAACCCCATAGATTTAACAGATTTCACAACATTTTCTCTGAATGACAATTCCAACTGTTCTTTCGACCCGCTTGTCAATCATGTCTAAATTACATACTTGAGTTGTATAACAATATTATGTCCAAAGAATATAATCTATGATCACCAAGAATATAATCTATGATCACCAAGAATATAATTATGATCTCCAAGAATATAATCTATGATCACCAAGAATAATATTCTTATATTATAATTATATTATATTATTATTATATATTATATTATATTATAATCTATGATCATATTTACATGTGATCTTTGTCTCTGTCCGCATGTAGGCAGGCTGATTTGCTTCTACCTGTAATGACGTGTAATCTATGTGTGTGGCTGTAAAGCAGTTTGGATATGCAAAGCACTTCGAACTCTCCAGGGCTTGTACCCTATATGCGTTACTATTAATAGAAAGATGACAGAGAAGTAGTCACTTCTGACAACAAAATCGTGCGGCGATTCTGCCTCATTATATTCAGAAGAGCAGATAAAAGGTTGAGTTGTTAAAAGGCCATAATTACAAAACATATGCTATTCACCAACACTTATTCAATCGAAGCTGACAAAACAACATGCAAAGTTAGACAGACTTGATTTATGTGATGCAATGCAATTTCCATACAAACAGAAAGATAGGACCGAAGACAGACTGAATGACAAACAAATACACGTACAGAGAGAAAAAAAGGGGGGGGGGGAGACAGAGAATCAGGAGCTCTGAGAAGAGAACAAAAAAATGAGAAGCAAGGAGACAAAAAGACAGGTAGAAGGAAGTCGGGCAGAGAGACTTGCAAAAAAAAAAAAATACAGAGGAACGAGGGCGAGTGAGAAAGAGAGAGAAAGTGAGAGAGAGAAAGAGAGAGTGGAGAGGGAGAAAGGAAGTGAAAGAGAGATGAGAAGTTTGAACGTTAAAAAAAAAAGCAGACAGAGTTTCACAAGAGTATCACACAGATACACAGGAACCCAGTCAGAAGCCAGACAGAGAAAAGGGGACAGACGTGGCATACCCCGACAGGAAGGCAGACAGTAGGATAGACAGATTCTATATTTTAAAAATATCAATAGGCAAACAAACAGCTTGCAACACAGACACAAAAGAGAGATTGAGGGGGAAAAACAAGACACAAAATAGAAAGAAAAAAGAAAGAAAGAAAAAAAGAGAGAAAGAATAAAGACAAAAGCAGAAAAAAAGAAGAAAGAAATAAGAACATGAGAAAAAAGGAAAGAAGAAAGAAAGAAACAACAAACAAACAGGAAAGAAAGAAAGAAACAAACAACCAAACAAACAAACAAAGAAGACATTCAGGCCTATCAAATTCATAACCATCGGCATCCATAAGAGCTGTGCTACTCACCAGATTAAACCTCAGGCGTTTCTTAATCCTTCGCTCCGCTTTCCGCCTACAGAAGCTGAAAAGATTACTACTGGGGTCAAAGGTCTTCCTAGATGACCTGACCTTGAGACCTCGACCTTTCAAGGTCAAGTCATGATGCTGTTGGACCACAACAAAATACCAGTAAACACGGTCAGGATTCCAGTTGGGATCCATGAAAGTTTTTTTTCGACCAGGCATTCAGTATTTCTTTTTTCCACTGGACTTTCAGTTAAGTTCTCTTTCCATTGACCAGTCAGTTAAGTATTCCTCGTTCTGGGGAGAATTCAGTCAATTCTTGTTTCCATCAAACACTGAGAAATTTTCCTTTCTCTGAATCCTCAGTGGAGTGTTCCATCGTTAGACTGAGCATTTAGTAGAGTTTACTTTCAATGGACATGAAGTCAAGCTCTCTCTTTCGATTGTGTATCTTGTATAATACAATTTTCTGCCAGAAAATAGTAATGCATATGGGAGATGTTCCCGCCAAAAATTCCACCAGAATTGTAGTCTCCAACTCTCCAATACTGGCTTTCTCAGAAACCATGAAGAGCGCTTATGTCTTACACTGACTCAGCTTTTGCTCGGCATCTAATCAATTTTTAAGTATAAATCTGCACAATCCGTCTGGGACTTTCAGGCCAATATAGGCAATGTAGAGTTAACCAAATAACGAAAACAAAAATAAGACCACATCGTTAGATATTGCTCTTGCCTCACGGAACAAACCATTACATCTGGCAGTCTAATCTTACAACGTTACAATGAAAGTAGAGGAGCCCCAAAGCCAGATAACAGCTCTGCACCAGTCACAAAAATTCTAGTCATTGCATGTTAATTAGACGACTGAAAACTGTCGACATATATTGAGGCAAACACATAGTCAGCATCTGCAAATAAATCAGGTGACTCATAAAAAAAAAAAACTCGTGTAAGACGTCTCGGAGAAGGATTGCAGTTCCCAAAGAAAAAAAAAAGGTTTAATTTTTTTTAAATTTACAGATTATCACTCGTTCATAAAACACAGGGAGAAACAAACTTAACAAAATATTACCTCATATTCCATGTGACAAACAAACCCAGAATTCTGCCGAAGATCGCAAAGAAAAATTCAACGACTTGAGCTTATCATCAGAACACTAAATATAAACAAGAAGAAAAACACGCCAGTTTGACCGAAATAGTGGATCTTCCCAGACGATACTGGGGTCTCTGTGATCATGTTAAAAAATCACTGTCGCCTATTATAAATAACAGCGAAAATTTTAAAAAGTGAACATACCATGAGATCTTGTCAAACAAAACAATGTCTCTGCCTTGTCAGTTTACATAAACTGCCGATGAATGTCGACAACGTGTTAAAATTCAACCCAAGCTAGGTAGATCTCACTGAAAGCGAACAGAAGAGATCAAATGTGCTGTAGAAGGATTGCAAACCTCGTTTAACAATATTATGCAAAGAATATCTTCTTGTGCAGAGAATCCGTTCTGATCACACAGTCTGAGGAGATAGCAATCAGTACGCACTGTATCCAACATCAGGATCATTTCATGCTTCATGGGTCGTTGTTTATGCTACCATTAATTTGATCGACATCAAGCAGGTTGTTCTCATTCCAATGTATCACCAGTTCAGTTTTGACATCCTTATTCCATGTTCCAGGTGGCACAGCAGAACAAAGCACGGACTAACATTAGCTCGTTTTGATTCTTTCATCTCAGGCATATACTTTCAGCCTTTAATGATATGCTCGGAATAAGAAAGTCATACTGATTATTTACTTATCCTAGATTACTGTTTGTCACCACTAAGTGTTTTATCAAAAATAACATTAAAATGTATATTACTCTACATTGGGCAAGCGTTTCAAAAAAAAAAAAAAAACACTAATTCTAATAAAGTCTACAATAATACGAGCATTAGCTTCATTTTACAACCTTCAATCAGCCCTAAACAATATTATGGTCGAAATGGTCACACAGTCTCACTGTCTCACTGAAGAAGTTGGGAATTGCCCACAAGTTATAGGACACACTGCAGTCTATAGAACTACAGAATGCCAGCACATTCTACAGACAAAACACGCCTATCCGGAAGGTAGTTTACTATGTAAACTGGCACCTGAGTTCAGGATACACAGTGGTGGCAACTGCAGTGGACGCACAAAGCATATCGTTGGAACTTCCGCTGTACCCAGCGTTTTGTGGTGTTTAGTGAAAAATAATAAACTGCGTGTGATTTCAAAACCGACAAAATTCTATGATTCACATTGTTTTGTAATTAAAACAAAGTATCTAAGAGGGTATGGCAACGCATTAAGAAATTACGGACTGGCAAAGACAATCCTTCTGCGAACAGTGCAGAGTGAATGAAGATAAGGAAGGCTGGAAAAGATGATTTACATGCAAAATCCAAGAATGGACCAAACTTCAGTTTGGCTCTGTCTAAAAATGCAGCAGGAAACCATAACAAATAGCGGAGTCGAATTGTGGATATCGTGGGTAAGTGCCCTGGCGAACACACATCGTGGAGCTAGAAAAAAGGGAGAACATGATACCCCCACCTCTCTAAAATGATCTATTCTACCTGATCAACGATCAGAATTGAGAAGCCAGGACATATCATTAAGACAACTATGATCAATCATTTAGACCAACACAGGAGAGCAAGAGAAGTCTGTTAGATTTAATATCTCGGACGAGAATAAGGCAATGACTTTCAATTACGCTACGTTCTAATACGCCTGTCAACCTCCAGCGCGTGATAATCTCGCTTTTCACAGTTGATTCCATAAGCCTTATATAGCATCAATATATTATGGTTGATCATAAACTTAACGTACTTCAAATTTCTTCCCTTTCATATTATTATATATTTACTCAAAACTCAAAACTGATCCCAACGCTAACACAATTCTACGATTTGCACCTTAGGGCTAATTCTTTACATATCTTCATTTATTTTATATTATATCTAAAGCTCCATAATGTTTATATAATTTGTGTCATATGCGCACACTGAGGTGACAGTGATATAAGTTGGCAAGGAGGGAAACTTTATCACACTGATAGCAAAGACAGAACACTACTCGCAAAAAAAAAAAAAAAAACCATTAATGTTAAGATAACAAAAAGTATGACGACGACAATATGGCATGTATATAATGTACCCTTTACACAATTTGCCATGCAGATGATAAGCCAATGTAACTCCCTTTCTGGTATTTAAGGAATTAAGCAGTATGTTTATGACATCGTGACTATGGTTTGTCAGGATATAAGAGATGAGATATGTTCAAAACAAAAACGTCATAACTGGATCCTTTTGGTTCATAATACGTTTAATATTCCACTGTAAGAGAGGAAACAAGCTGTCTACACAGACTCTAAACGCTTTACAATCTCTTATTACCCCGACAGATTCCAAAAAAGAAACTCGCCTGATGTAGGTTCTCAACTTCCTCAAAAGCATTTAAATCGTTGCCTGTAAGCTCTCGAACCTTATCAATCGAGCTGTAACAATCGATGTCTGTAAATTTCAATTTAAAAAAATAAATTATTCAAATGCATTAAGTCTTAAATAAAGCTCAGCTGATGCAAAGTAATCGATGAAATTAAACACCTTCATTCTGCCACCTTTGGCTATCTGCTACATAATAATTATGTGTGTGTTAAAATTTACTCTTTTGCTAAATCACTAGTCGATGATATTTCGTATAGTGCGACAAAACAGAGCGACAGCTTTGTTGTAATATTTCTTCACGTTAATATTCCCATACTTGACCCAACACATGGTTACGTAACATATTAGATTATCAAACAGAATAAGTCAGTGTACTTTTTCGAACGCATTTCCTTCGATGTAGCTGTCAGTGCATACTTTGTGGAGCCGCAGTTAAAATGTGTTCATTACATTTCCGAATAGTCTAAAAACTTTGACCAAAGTGATGCAAAGTTCCCGCCCAGTTAACAACGGTTCTATACATGTATTTAAAACATGCCAATAGTATGCAAAGAAATAGCCGATGTCCGTATGTCTGCAAGAAAATAGCCGGTATTGTATCACATGACCACAGCATGAGAGAAATGATTCAAATGTTTACGAACGTCATAATATAACCAACCTCATATTACATGGGTTCCATCCTACTAGGCCAATTTGAACAATATCTGCAATGAAGTAAAAACTGACATAGTGAGGGGGGGGGCCACCCCCCAACCACAAAAACCTCAGGAGCAAATATCATTTCGTGAAATTATCAGGTTATAAAATATTGTTATTTTGGTTTAAAAGCTGTCTTCGGGCATGAGAGGATAGAAGTCTTGTCATGTTATCATCTATATGTTATATTAATAAGCTTATAGGAAAATCCAAGGACTTAAGTGGACACAAGTGGGCAAAGCACTGCCTAATGGCGAACACCATCAATAACTTCTCAGCCTGACACTGTATGGTTGTGACCCACTACCAACAATGCTACCTTGCTGACTACACCAGTATTTACCTATTCCTCGGGTTGTACAGTAGTTACGTAACATATTACAGTAGTTACGTAACACTCTCCTCGTCAATCACTACGGAAGAATTCCCTTGGCAGCTCGGGTAAAATGTCAAATTTTGCTCAATGGCATTCAAGTAGTCACAAACTGTCCACTTTCCATAGCCACTTTGCAAGCACAAAACAGCTCATGACTCTCCTGCACTCTCCTTACTTTGGTGCCCATGTTTGATACACATTCACGAATCGTCATTCTGTCAAAGTAACAGATACTGTAAAACTGTACTCCATTAACGTGTGTCTTCTTGAAACAGCAGTATGAAACATTTGATGCTCATTTTCGCACGAACCTGTGGTTATTCCACTGTGTACATCTTCAAGATATATTCTAGTCTATAACATTAACGGAGACAATAAAAGTTCATATTTGACTAAGCAAAAACCTGGAAATCGCCCGCAAAGTGTTCGCACCTTCTTCTCACTGATGTTGGTTACCGCTCAACCACGAGATCCGAGAACAATAAAACTGTCACCCGTACAATGCATTTTGTGTGTGTGTGTGTGTGTGCGTGCGTGCGTGCGTGCGTGCGTGCGTGTGTGTGTGTGTGTGTTTGTGTGTGTGTGTGTGTGTGTGTGTGTGTGTGTTTTCTATGTCAGTGGTAGAGAACAGTATGAAGTATTTGTACCCCCCGCCCCCAAATAAAACTAGAAGGTGATTTCCAGCCGTTCGCTTGGTGGGAACAAATCTATGGTCCAATGCCTTTCCTGTACTTTGTCGAAACAATCTAGATTCTGCTAGTGATAATCACTCACAGGCACCTTCTCGACTGGATCTCCTAAATGTTTTTCCTCAGCATGAAACTAACGTGCGAACTCTCCACTGTTTTCCATATGAAATGTTCTTCTCTATGAAACTTGTTAATAAACACATTTTGTCACCTCCGAATTTGTGTGTTTTCTAGAAATCACGAACACACGCACACATTTTCCTTGAAAAAAATTAATCCTACGGCATGATCATTGTGCCAGTATCCTCCACCCACCACATTTCCGTTACGTTTTGGAATATTCAGCTCTATGGCCTGATGTAACATACAGATTCTCTGTTTCTGTTACAAACTGCCATTGTTCTTTTCACAAATTCTAACTTTTTCACGAAATCTTTTTTTACAGTCGCATCGAATTTTACTTCAAGTTATTGAAGTATTTTACAAAAAACGTGGAAATAGATTTTCATTCTTTTACTGTGTAGCCTATCATTTTTTCTCCCGACCGATTCTCCTCTTTTTTCTTGTGTGTCTCCGGAAAATTCCCTAGCTACGACATTCCTGGGACACGGTGCAAACTCTCTCCACCTTCGATTTCTGCACATCTTCCAAATGTCAAGACAGATGGACGGCTTCGACCTGGGGGTCTGAGCCGCTTAACAGCTGGCCGACAGCCTATTGATTAGGATGCTTGACCCAATCAGCCACAGACGGAGTAACTATAGGGGCAGGTGCCAAAGTGTGATAGCAAGAAATAGTTTATCATTCACAACAAGATGGCGGGAGGACGAAACAAATTGACAGGTGGGATGTGCAGTAAATTAGCACATGAGGCATAGGCAACTAAAAACATGAGAGAGAGACAGAGAGAGAGAGAAAGAGAGAGAGAAAGGAAACACAATGAAAGAAATAAAGAAAGAGATAAAGAAAGAATGAGAGAGAGAGAGAAAGAAGGAATGGAAAAAAAGAAAGAGACAAAAAGAGAGATAAATATAGAAAGAAGCAAAAGAAAAAGAAAGACAGAGAGAGACAGAGAAAGACAGAAAAATAAAAGAAAAGGATCATAAATCAATCAGTTCATCGATCAAAAAGTGAGTTAATCAATCAATCAATTAATGAATTATGTCAATCAGTCAATCACCAATTTTGCTTTCCGATGCGGGAATAGCAAAATCAACACTGAAGACATTTCAGGAAGCAGGACGAAGATTTCAGCTCTTGTGTCTTGTTCTAACCTCAGTACATCTAAAATTAGTGTGGGACTGGAGTAGAGATCCATTCACCTATATTGAGCACAGATCAGTTTCACCCTGATTAAGCATTTACATTATTCAATTATAACAGGAAATCTGGCACGGTGGTAAGGCTTTCACCCATCACCCAAGTAAAATGATGGCCACTGCGGCAAATGCTTTCTGTTTTTCTTAAGCCTTTCAATCCTAAGAAAGTAGGATTATCTCGACTTTTTAGAAGTTGCCAGTTTTTCATAAGAAATTCGAGGATAGAAATATGGAATTTGGAAATTTTGCCCAGACAGCAGCACTCAGCCTACTCTTCCATCGATTTTCAACTGCCAAGGGCTCTTTAACGTGCATAACGTGCACATGGGACTTCTGAAATATATTCGCTTTTATCCGAGAAGGCTAGATGTTGGGCTTCCCTACCCACAGGAAGCCAGGGGACTGTTGAGTCACTGAAAAAAATGTGGGTTTTCAACCTTCATGTCCTTCCATCCCCAAATGCAGAACCTGCAAGTTGATCCTGACCTATTTTCTGCATGAGAAGATGCCATATCACAGAGCTGCTGTGTCCCCCATGTGGCACATGCTTAGACGAGTGACTGCTTAAATGTCCCTACAAGCCGTACAACCCTCAATCAGATAGGGATGGTAAGTGTTGGTTGGCACACTGATCTAGGAAAAGAAAATATTTCTACCTGTGGTGGAATGAACTCCACCAAATTCAACTGAAAAGCATTTTTTTAAAGGTGGGTCCAGTTCATATTTTAGTTTTGAGAAAATCAACATGTTTTTCTTTCAAAGTAATTACATTTTTTTTTTCTCTAGGTTTTTTACTGCACATGTGAAATCCTCAAGCTCTATTACTCATACCCCAAGTTGTAGAAATCTATTTGAGATTTTGATTGTATAACATTAATTTAAAAGTCAATGTTTTTCCAAAACCAGCTGGTTTTGATGAAAGTTGGAGATGAAATAATCTGTTTAAATGATGATAAAAGCAAATATTTTGTCGTTTTTCTTTTTAATAATCTTTCAGTGTCTTTAACTTTAACTTTAATGCTAAGCTAAAGGAAGTTGGTTTTGATGGCCCAGTACTGGGATTCTTGGTTTTGAGTTTTAGAGATCCAGTGAATGAATCCTGTTGGTGATAGATCTGGATGTTTGTGAAGTGTTGAGTTTTTAAGAATGTGTTGTAAGGTTCTGTGTGAGACATGTAAAAAAACAGATGTAGTACTTCTTATTTCACATATAATATAAGTTATTTTGCTGCTGTTGTGTGTAGATTAAGTAATAAGAGTGATTTATTTCGCAGCAGGATGAACAAGGATTTTTCCATAGCAGTGGTAATAAGCAGAATGTAATAGTTTTTGTATATTTAAAAAAAATGTTAACTAATCAAATGATTTATTTCATAGAAAGATGAAAATGGATTTTTCAACTGCTCCATACAGGAGATACCATGAAATATTTTGAAACATTTTGTCATTTTTTACTTCAACAAGAGTGAGGAAAGAACTAAATAGCTCATTATGGAATTTCACACACCCTTTTATCTTTCTTCACCACTTCAAAGCTAACATCCCCATCAGTATGAGGCGTGTCTAAAAATTTGTCTCTCATGACATATGGCATATATTGTCAGCCCACCACCACCCATCCCATTCCCTTTCTCCTTTGATCAGATGTTTCGACCACTGATAAGCGTTTTATGACTACATGTGGAATCTTGTGATTGACAAGGCAAGCTTATGATTGGCAGAACACCTGTGCAATGAGAGCCGAATCAGGCATGTAATCTGCTCATTTATATAACAATTAGTGACACTGAATAACAGTTGACACCTGTGATTGACTGTAGGGAAGTGGAGGAAGGTGTCAGTTGGCTTGCGGACCGACGGGTAGGGACTAAGAGCAAGTGAGAACTAGCGATGGATGGACCGAGTGAAACTGACCGTATCATTAAATGCACTTGGACTGAGCTTGTTTTGTACAATTGTCACTTGGGGACTGACCTTCTTTTGAAAAAACAATCCTATTTCATACTCTATTTTCACAGTACTTTACATAGTTTTGAGGGAACTGAAAAGTTCCATAGAAAACCCTTCCCTTTTAATGCATGATAGCTACCTTGGTTAAAATTCTGACAAAAATGGACTGAACCTACTTTTGCAAAAATGCTCTTCAACTGCTTAAGATGCATGGCATGACACCATGTCAATGGTATCCTTATGACTTTAAAGAGAGTTATGTACTGCTGATAAAGATGATCAGCTGCCTTGATCAAGAGCCAAGCCGGCTCAAAAATCTGGTTTTCCATCAATTTAGCCCATATTCAACCTGTTAATTCTCCATATTTGTTGCTTGATATTTTTATATATTTGGTTGGTTACCAGCCGACAGTCTATGTCTTGAAATGATAATGATGAAGACAATGATGATGAATGTTCCTACCTCTACTGCCTCCTTCATGTCAAACTCATGAGCAGCTGAGCTACGCCTGTGACCTCCAGCCTCCACCACTATCCCCCCTCTCTGCTCACTTTCCACTGCTCGGATGATATTTTCCTCATAAATCTCCTGGAATATTGGGATCATAAGGAGTTACAAAGTAGCCATATAGAACAGAAATTCATCAGACCAACATATCATCACTAAACATTTTTTTTAAAAGCACTGGCCTGAAACAAAAAAAAAGATAAAAATTCAGTCGATCACACCAGAAACAGGTAAGAATTTTGCTCATAGATCTAGAAAATTATTATCATAAAGATTTACAATGTAAAAGGTGTTTCATTGCAGAATACTTTAGATGAGCAAACATTTCTTAAAAAAAGAAATTTAAAAAATGCCCTCCATCACATCAGGAATCAAATCAAGGATTTTTTTCTCATACATTCCCTGAAACATCAGAATCACTAACAAATATACAGCAAATAGTCTTTCAACCCACCAACAATTCATTAGGTCAGTATATCATCAAAGATTTCTGTTAAAATATGATGGACTGTAAGAGCATAACACATAAAGATTCTTCTCACCATGATCTGTCAGAACATTGCAGAATTTAATTAAAAACTAAATAAATGTATTTAATTTTAAAAACTTAATAGATGTGTTTATATACAAGGTATAACAAGTCTGTAATTCTTGTTCTTCAAGAGTCAGATCTGTGACAAACATTGGCAATTATGTCAATCAATCTTGACTCTTTGGTTATAAGGACCTCCATGGTTTAAGTCTACCTTTTTATCCAGAGATTCAGGCTGTTAATGAAAATCATTTTTAAATTGTCTTTGCCTCATTTGCTCTACACCATTTCACTTAAGACAATAAAATTGGCCAAGTTTCTCTCTCCTTAAATGGGCTATGGATTTTTTTTAAAACAAGCACTAGACTAAAAGAACAAAGATTCTCCCCAAACACACCATTGTGTACCTGAAAGTTACAGAATGATAGAGTAAGTCTGTAATTCTTGTTCTTCAAGAGTCAGATCTGTGACAAACATTGGCAATTATGTTAATCAATCTTGACTCTTATAAGAACCTCCATGGTTTAAGTCTATCTTTTTATCCAGAGATTCAGGCTGTTAATGAAAATCATTTTTAAATTGTCTTTGCCTTATTTGCTCTACACCATCAAGAGTGTGTGCTGAGAGAAGGAGGAGGAGATGGAGAGAAGGGGATGGTGGAAGGTGATAATCAACATTACATCATGTCAAATGTAAACAGCATTTCCTCTTCAGAACAAACAAAATTTATCTTATCGCCCAAGCACTATGAAAAGTGAGAATATTTTACCTCTTATTTCTTCAAGGTATAATGCACAGCACTCTTATCTAGACTTACTTATCTTACCATATCATTAATGATTTACCTCTTGTTTCTTCAAAGCGTAGTGCACTGCACTTTTCACCAGTAGGTCAGTAATGACATCTTTCTGGGACTGGCGATCTAGGTCAGAGTAGGCAACCTCCTCTTGGATGCCATCATGGGTTTTGATAACTCGGATATTTCGCATGGTTTCTGACCTTTTTCTGGCTTTGGCTGAGGCATCTCCCTCATGTATGTCTTCAACCACTGGAATTCATAGGCATACACAAATTCAGCATAATACAAGGGGCGATAGAAATCACTGCTATGGCTCTACATAAGTGCTTAAAGTATATCATTGTGGTGTCAGTGGCCTAGAGAATGAGCCATCAGACTAGAATTCAGGCATTTAGAGTTTGAATGGGTTGCTAACTCGGGACAGCGAATGCTATTCTTAGATTACCAAGATTTTGAGCACCCAATATACAGGCTGCTGAGAGTCTTCAACAGGTCTGTGGTAGAAATAATAGAATGTAAGGCACTTAGAGCCTGTACTGTACCAGAAAGAAAAAACTCTATAAAAAGGCCATCTACTCTTCATTATTGTAGGTTTTTCTATTCTTTTTAATGTTATGGTCATATATGGAATATGCAATGCTAACTTTTCAATACAATTTAAAATGACGCACTAATTTATAAATTGCATCAATGACAATAAGGCACACCTCATGAACATGCATGTCTAGAAATGCCTATTAGTTCAGGAATAAAAAAAAATGTTCTGAAACAAAATTTGAAACATACAGAAGTAAAACAGAAAAGTAAATGATATTTCACAACTTAATTGATTTGAAGGTCAAAAGCTCAAGATAAATGCCACTCGCCAGTCCTATTGACAAGACTGTGGATGGTTGCCATGATCACAGTTGTGTATCTCAGACTTGCCAGAGCATGGCAACTGCAGCTACAGATGAGATATGAAATAGTGAAATCAAGAGCTGGACAGTTTTTGAGCAGTTATTGGTATCACTACACAGCATACTATTTTCCCTTTCTACTGAAATAAAATCTTTCTTTTACTTTGAACAGAGGTCAAGATGTTGGTAGGGTTGAGATGGGGTTGACCTGCGGCTGCAGCTGAATTTAGTCAGAAAGCAATTCATCAAAATTGATAAACCTTATTAATCCCCATTTAGGCAAGGTCACTAAATTACAATGTTTGGAATTGTACACAAAAAATTTCAGCAAATTTAACTCTGAAATACATTTCTATATGTACATAAAAGGATTTTGTGCAAGCAAACAAATTTCATTTAAAAAACTGACCCATTGTTAAAACAAATGTGATTTCTCCAGTCGCATTAGTTTGACTTGTGCTTGATGAGTTCATTATGTTGTATCTCATATTCAATGGTTCTGCACCGCTCTAAATGATATATTTCAATACCATCAGTAACTATATCTCACATTCCAATATAATTTTTGTTTCAGAAAGCTTTCATCATGTGTCTGTCTCCAATAAAGGAAATTGTATGAATTTTTAAAGGGGGGTGCGGGTCATGAAAATAAGGTTTAGGGACTAAAACATCAAAAATGGGATTTTCCTATTGTTACACACTTTGAACTCTTCTAATAACAGAAAAATAATGGATAGGGCCAGAAAGGTATACTTTATGCCCCAAGACGGCATCAACACCATCCCACTAAATGACTGTATAGAGAGATTATGAAAATTCAATTGCGATTTTCTCAATGTGTATGATTATTTTACTTTTTTTCCTAACCCTTTTTATTTCTCAACTAATTACCTTCAGATTTGGAATATACATTTTCCATAGCATGTGTTTTGATAAAATGCATCGCTTTTTCTCAATTTCTTTTCCATTTCTAAAGAAAAACTGGCTATTTGCTGGAAAAGTGCGAAAAATTTACATCCATCCATATACATATTTCAAAAATTTATAAAAAATATTCTATGACATATAAAGAAAAAACAAATGCATTTTGTCCTTTACATAGGATCATATTATTCATGTTCAAAGTTTCACACAATTCCATTCAATACTCTAGGAGCCTTAGGCTTTTGAAAATAGCTAATTTTCAAAACACAAAATCCACTATGGCGGCGCTGTCATGGCAACCGGATGCAAAACAAAATTTTTTTCCACACTTTTCCTCTAATTTGGACATGCTGAATTTGAAGCTTTAAAAATCCCTAGTCCAAGCATTCGAAAAATCACTCTCAGGACCTGCATCCCCCCCCCCCCCCTTAAATCAATGTGTCAAACAAACCGTAGAATGGTTGTCCTAGAAATGCATGTTGAAGTCAAGAATCAGACCGATAACGAGATAAGTTTGTGGAACACGACAGGGGTTCCATTGTCACGATAAACAATAATAAACAATAGCTGTCGTGTTTGTTCTCACCCAGCAGTCAATGTAATTGTTAGGTTCATGAAAATGGCCAATAAAAATCGTAAGGGTGAAAGAAGATAGGCATTCTAAACAGTATGAGTTCACAATGGGGTCAGTGACTCGAGCAAAAGGACATCTGCCTCCAACCTAAGACTTTGCCTGCCACAAGACCCACGTAACCTCTTACTTTCATTTTTGTTGTTGTTGTTGTTGTTGTTCATGTTCCTGTATGTATCACTCTATCACTCTCTGGCACTAACTTTTCTTATCTTAATTTTTGTGTGTTATTTTCTCGCTCTTTATTGCTTTGGTATTATTTATAATAACATACACCTGGTCACTCACATACACACACACACAAACACTTGCATCGTGTATTAACATAATTAACAGTACATATTAATGTGGGCTTGTATCTCTGGGTATTTTCAAATTGATTCTGCTTTTTGAAGTCTGGGTTTCTCATTATAGAATTCTGATCGCTTTTGGTCAATGCTTCAATAATTTTTCTTTTTCCTGCTACAAATCGAAAGATCTTTGTTAATGTTGTTGCCTTCTCTAAGTTAAATTAGTGCCATTTTAGCTTTGGGAAGCGTACCTCCTCCACCGTTTATAGAACTTCCTATCTACGAGCGTGAAATAGTGTTTGGAAAGTAGAATTCTCATAATCCTGCCATGGAGTCGAAGGATTAAAACCTGTTTCCCTGATCCTGTACGAAACCATGGTAATGGACCAGTTACTGATCGGAGAGATGTTTGCTGTATCAGTGCTATGGGCCAGCGTGACTAAGAGATATTAACTTTTTCCTTTCGTCTCGCCGTCATCTCTTAATCAGTTGCGAGTCCCTTCTCTTGGAAAGGCCCATGAGTGCTTGAGGGAAGGGTTGTACATTTAATTAGGCCCACAAGAAAAGTCACTGATTGAAGCACTGGAAAATGAGGCGTTTTCCTGGATGGAAATCGGTTTCTCCTCCTCTGTTAGTTAAGCTGACCTGGGGCACTCTTTTAAACTAGCCCTCCCTGTCCACAAGTCGGCCAGTTCATTCAGACATCGTTTAAAGGCTCTTAATTTTTGCTGTCTCCCCACTTTGATGCGTATAACGCCATAACCTTTCGCAGTTTACTCACTCATTAATTGAGAGAAGCAGACAGACAGACATGCAGAAAGACAGTCAGTCAGATAGACAGAAAGAAAGACAGACAGATAGAAAGAAAGATACAGGGACTGATATGACAAAGAAAAAAGGAAATGATATAGACAATGAGAAAACGTGACAGAGACTTGGTGAGACAAAGAAAAAGAGCCATAAACAGGAAAATAACGACGATGGGAAATAGAGCGGGAGATCTACAGAAATAAGCATAGACAGAGATTAAAACATGTTGAAAACGGGCGATGTATAATACAATGGAGAGAGAGAGAGAGAAAGAGAAAAAGAAAAAGACAGTAATCTATTGCAAAAGCGAGGGAGCACCGGTATTCGGAAGATAAAAGAGATGAGTTTTGGAGTTATGAAGATGGATCTTTACCAAGAGATTTTAAAAAGTGTAGAAAAAGACAGAAAAGGCGAGATAAAGGGACAGAGAAATAGATTGCTTAGTTATAGTGATGGTATATGAAGATTTAACAAATTAATGTGCGATACATAGCTCTTCAGTGTCATCATAAGAAGTGGTCCGCCGCAGTAACTGGACAGCTTTTAATTCCTTTGAGACGTAAGGCCCCGTTTGAATCAGTAATTTCATTAACCTTAATTTCGTTAATCTTGTCGGTCCTTGGAGTTCAGAGTGGGAACTACACAAAAACATGTTAATCTGTCTCTCTCCGATATCAGACTTTCTAGATCAAGGTCGTGGCCGAAATGTAATCGATCCTTTTGGTGTTTCATCTTTCTAATGACAAGTCTGTTCCAGTCTGGTGGAATTGTCCATGAGGATAGCTTTATTTTTCTGTTTATGGTAGCTGTACAGTCAAACAGAGTCTTGTTTAACGACTATTAAGAATCTTGGAAAAGTTTTATATTGGCAGAGAAATCTTTAAAATTAATATAATAAGCAGCTTACAATTTAGAAAAATGATAACAGAAGAAGAAAATGATACTGATACAGAAGTATTAATCCTTCCGGATTAGAGTTTCAATATTCTTTCATCGAAAGTATGTCTACTGTCTATGTATGAATTTTACGTTTTTCAAATTTAAGCTGATTGTATTTTGAACTTTGATGGAAAATATATTACCTCAGATGAGAAATTATCAACTAAGCAGCAGTCAGAGTGACTGCATAACAGTTTCTGGAGAGTCCCTAGACATATTATGGCGCACCGTATAACTTAAGGCTCCAACTGAGCCGAGCCAGCGAGCGCTATTTTCTGATGGGATTCGACTGGACTCGGAGAAGAAGTGTGTAAAAAAAAAAAGAAAAAAGAACAGGAACACGGAGTGGATAGACATGTAGGACTATAACTCTTGGCTGTGAGTGACATTACTTAATAATTTTAAAGCTTATGGAACCTAATTTAAGATGAACCTCAAAACATATTAGCTTTGAGTAATGTTCCCGATTAAATTACGTAGAAAAAAAAATAATAATGGTAACAGCTGATATCAAAAGGCGACTGTAAGAAAACCTATTGAAATTTTTCACACATTTGGCTGATGATAACCAGTGACTCATTCGAAAGAACGAAGAAAAAAAAAATTGAGAAGGAAGAAAACAAAAGATGGGTGATTTAAAACAAAAGAAATAGGGACCCGCAGAACTCAACCTAGTCCTAAATATGTTTTTTTTTTTTTTTAATGATTTTTACTATAGCACCTCTTTTGTTTTCTATTCACATATTTACAATTGACTAAAAATTACCTTGACTTTCTTCTGTTGTTTTTTTTTCACTCTTTCTTGTCTTTTTTTATTCCTTTTTGTTTATTTTCTTCCCTCTCTTCATTTAAGCTCAATAGGATAATTGTTTAGCACCAGATCAACGGGTAAGTAAGCCTTCCTTTATTCCATTTTCTTATTGACTGTTGCCACTAATTATAATGTGTATCTTTCACTCTGCTTTCTTCCTTTCTTCTTTATTTATTTATTTATTTACTTATTTATTTATTTGTTTATTTATTTATTTATTCATTTATTTTTTATCTTTTGTACAAATTGTATTATTTGAAAGATATGGGCGTTGATTTAAGTTAACTAAGTCTTGTCATTCCCAATCAAGAACCTTAGGCCTAAAGTCCCTAACCATTCCGTGTTTCTAATGTTTTTTAATCAGCTTTTCTTCGGGAGCCCACTCTGATCCTATCCAAAAGTTGGGGACACCTCACTCACTTCGTTTCGTCGCGCTTCTTAGCACGCATAACCGAGACACCAGGTCTGTTTATAATCTTCCTGGACATTCTGAATTTTGTACCAATAGGAA